>LGRX02019889.1:0-13447 GCA_001247695.2 Cymbomonas tetramitiformis | reverse complement strand
TTGGTCCATATGATTCTTCGGCGGGTCCATGTGGGTATTAAGCGGGTCCATGCGATTGTAAAACGGGTCCATGTGCTCTGCAAGCGGGTCCATTCGATTATGATGTGGGTCCATACGGTTATTCAGCGGGTCCATGTGATCATTTTGTGGGTCCATACGATTATTCGGCGGGTCCGTGCGGGTATTAAGCGGGTCCATGCGATTGTAAAACGGGTCCATGTGCTCTGCAAGCGGGTCCATGCGATTATTATGTGGGTCCATATGGTTATTCAGAGGGTCCGTGTGATTATTTTGTGGGTCCATACGATTATTCGCGGGTCCGTGTGGGTATTAAGCGGGTCCATGCGATTGTAAAACGGGTCCATGTGATCAGCAAGCGGGTCCATGCGATTATTATGTGGGTCCATATGGTTATTCAGCGGGTCCATGTGATTATTTTGTTGGTCCATACGATTATTCGGCGGGTTCGTTTGGGTATTAAGCGGGTCCATGCGATTGTAAAACGGGTCCATGTGCTCTGCAAGCGGGTCCATGCGATTATTATGTGGGTCCATATGGTTATTCAGAGGGTCCATGTGATTATTTTGTGGGTCCATACGATTATTCGCGGGTCCGTGTGGGTATTAAGCGGGTCCATGCGATTGTAAAACGGGTCCATGTGATCATCAAGCGGGTCCATGCGATTATTATGTGGGTCCATATGGTTATTCAGCGGGTCCATATGATTATTTTGTGGGTCCATGTGGTATACAATGTAATTATAAACAATATTTACAAGTGAACTGCTCTGGACGGCAAAAGCAGTAAGGCAGTTCTAAACAAAATGATTGCTACTCTTCGTCACCACTACTAGCTTCCCCTGCCTGTGCCCCCTCCTCGTCTTGCGCATCTTCGTCGGCATCCTCCTCCTCTCCATTCCCATCCGAGGCCCCATCAACATTCTCATCACCATCCCCGCCATCCCCGGACGCCTCCATGTCCTCCACCACCTCCCCGGCCTCTTCGGCCTCCTCGGCCTCCTCCGTTACAGCTGCCTTGCCCTTTTTCCTCTTCTTTTTCTCGGCTTCGTCGCCCCCATCCGCTTTCCTCTTGGCCTTGACGAGCATCTCCTTTGCCACCTTTTTGCGGGTCTCCTTGGCGGCGTGGCTGGCAGTACTTCGTTCGGAAGCTTCCTTGGCGCTCTGCACCTTCATACCAGCAAATACCTTAGAGGCATTTTTGCTGAGCTTGACGTTACTGACTGGCAACCTGCATACGTAGACACACCACACCTCAACACAGTACACAGAGTATACTGGGGCGGGGTTGGGGCGACACGTGGGACCATACAGGACATACGGGGGCGGGGTGCGGGCAGAACACCGGACCGTGCGGGACCCAGGTTTACAGAGGTAAACGGGCCCAGGTTTACAGAGGGCAAAACGTGCGAACTGAAGGGTTACTTACCACACCAGGATGCCTGCCTCCATTATCGACTTGCCGTCGTGCTGGAGTTCTGTTTTGTTTATTTTTTTTTCTGAGTTGGAGGGGAGAGCGAGCAACTTCGTGATGGAATGCTCGTGCATCGCAAGGATGCGGTCGTGATGGTCCCCGGGCTCGTCCTTCTCGTCGTGGGGGGAAGGTTTTACTCCGAACTTGAGCAAAACCTCCACGACGTCCTTGGGGATATTGCCCCCCTTGGCAATATTCACACTGCTCCCCCCGGGGACCACCTGCCTCCACCACCCCGTAACACAACTCGAACCGATCGGTGTCGTAGTCGAGGAGTGAGGAGGCGAACTCCTCGGGGAAGGGGGTAACGGATTTGGAGCGGATGCGGTGCACGGCGACGAATGACCCGAGCACCAGTGTGGAGTCACCCGCCTGCGACCCAGCCCCAAACCAATAGCAGTCAGCGACATCGTACCCACACTCACACACTGCAGTTCAGCTGGAGCGGCCCTACCACACTGTGGGTCGGTCCAGCGTGGGTTCGGTACGAGGGCTAAACGTGGCCCCTGTACCGTCCAGGGAAAGGGGTCCAGGGTAAAAAAACATAACAGGTATGTTTGCTTACCAGTGGCCACACGAACGAACTCTTTTTCTCCTTGCCCTGCTTCTCGGGCGCGACTGGGGCAGGGATCTTCTCCCCTTGATCCTTGTCCAGCCCGACGGCGGGCTTCCCCAAGTTGGCGGGCTGCACGTCGGCGGGCTTGACGTACTGCACCCCCTCCAGTGCCCAGAAGGCTTCAAAGCGGGGCCCCTCCGTGGGCTGCCCGGCGTCGAAGTAATTCAGCACCGTCTCGGTGGTCTTCTTGCCGGGCAGCTCGCCGGTGGCGTCCGATGCCACCCGGACGCCGCGGGCCGGGCCGTCAAAACGATGGAAAAAACCCGTCGGGCATTCTTTTGTGGTCTTTAGCTTCCACCTCCCCAAGGTGGTGGTCTGACATTTCATATATGTCAGTCGGTTTTTTATGTATTCCCGCACGCATTCGTACGAGAAGCCTGGCGTCGCCGTTTTGATCGCCTCAATGGCTTCGTCCAGGCTCTCTTCCTCCAGCGTGGAGATGGTGCATCCAGGGGCCCATACTCCACTTTTTAAATTATTTCCGCAAACTAAATTTGTCGACCGTTGCAATGACTTCACGAGATGCTGGGGGGCTTCCTTTGTCGTGTGGAAGACCCCCCCCGCATCGTCAGGCGTGCTGCCTGTAGCACCCGCTTCCACCTTGACGGGCGGGTGCTGCGCAGGCACAGCAGCAGCACCAGCAAACCCTGCTGCCAGCTGCTGCCGGAGCCCCTGCATTTCTTGCTGCTGGGCTGCAAACTGGCGCATGAGCTCCCCCAGCTGGGTGTTTCCAGACTGAGGGAGGGTCGTCTGCCGGGAAGACAATTTCTTCTCGTCTTTGCTGCGTGTCTTGCGTGAAGGTCCCATCGATGTCTGTGCTGCGTGGACGGACGGAGGTTGTGCGTGAGGCTGTGAGGACTGAGGTTGTGAGGCGGTAGTGCGAGGAACGAAGGTCTTCAAAGAATTCAAAGTTCTTTGACTTTCTGCGCCGCCAGGCGAGGCATTGTACCAAGGTGGACAGCATTGGTTCCATCGAGGTCCAACGTCGGTCCACGCGATCGAGTCAACTCGCGCGGGATCTTTTTGAAATTCGAAATTGCGGGGGGGGATTATCCATAATGCCCTGATTTTTTGACAACTTTCATCAGAACGCGCTTTTCTCCACAACATTTCGTACATGGCGAAGTGGTCGTAATAACGGTAACTTTCCTGAGTCAAGGTGGTCGGTCGTGGGTTCGATCCCCCCTTACGCCGTTTTGAGTTTAAGCAACTCATGGGGACCGTTGGATTAGGATAGGGGAGTGCATCGAGTCCGCCGATTGCACCGTTCGCTGGGAACAGGAAAGCATTCCCACAGAGCACCTGTTCTTCGATTTTTTCCCTTTAGTTCGATTTGAAAAAATCGCACGCACAAAAATGCCGATATCTCACGGGAAAAACGTATTTTTGCCTTTTTGTTTGGCGGGATATATTGCAGTCAACCTGCCCTTTCTTGTGCATAATTTTTGCTTTTCCGATTTTTGGGTCGATTTTCGCTATCTCTCAACGAGGAATTCTTTACACCGCTGTTTGCCTCGCCCACGTTCTTTAGATAGGTCCATGTGAGGTCCATGTGACTCGAATCCCCAAAAATGTGAAACTGTGCGTCGGTCCCATAGGCTTCATCACAGGTCCATGCCGTCGGTCCATGTGTGGTCCGACGCAAGTCCATGCGAGGTCCATGCATGGTCAGACATTTTTGCACCGCATGGACCCGGACCCACGCCTAGACCCGGCGTTTTTTTTTGTAAAATCTCGGGGACCCGCTGATCCTCATGGGGGCAGGGTGAGAGCGAGCCTTTAACACTGGTCGGTCCAAGTGAGGTCCATGTGTAACGCATAACCCAAAAATGCACTTTTTTAAGCAAAAAAAGGCAAAAACACCTGTGCGTCGGTCCCATAGGCTTCACAACGGGTCCATGCCGTCGGTCCGACAGTGGTTCGACGTATTATTTGGCAGGTCCACGCGAGGTCCATGCATGGTCAGACATTTTTGCACCACATGGACCCGGACCCACGCCTAGACCCGGCGTTTTTTTACGTTACCCCATAGGGGCGGGTTGTGTTCCACCTATGGGACCATAGGGTTTATTAGGGTTGCGGCGTCTTGCTGCGGTGGATTCCGAACGGGTCCGTGTGGGGTCCGTGTGGGGTCCAAGGCATGGTACCGACGGGTCCATGTGGGGTCCCAGGCATGGTACCGACGGGTCCGTATGGAGTCCAAGGCATGGTACCGACGGGTCCGTATGGAGTCCAAGGCATGGTACCGACGGGTCCGTGTGGGGTCCAAGGCATGGTTCCTACGGGTCCGGGGTTCGGGACCGGTTATGGACTGAGTGATTCCTATCGGTCCGAGACCCCGCCCCCGTATAGTACTGCTCGCTTTAAACACTTACTCACCCCAGCGTGTACGACCTTTTGCAGGCGTTCTACCTGCAACATGCTGGATAAAATGGTTTGGCACTTGTCTATGTGACGATAGATGGCGACTCCACAGGGCATACAAGGAAGCCGCCCTGGACGCTACGTTTCAGAGTATGGCATTTGTCCGTGTAATCAATGCCACCACCGAGGGCTTACGACACGTGAACTTGGCCGCCGTCAAATTCTCCGACATGTCAAACAATATGGTGTATACATTCCGCAAGAGGAGTTCGAAGAAGAGAATGAGCGATCATCTCCCCGAGATGATGAGATGGTCGGTGCGGATCGTGACTATACCTCTCGGGAAGCCGAGGTGATATCCAACTTTGAAGCGTTGGCGAAACACATCGAGGACTTGGGGTTTGGGAAACAACTACGTGATGATGATGGCGAATCGTCATCTGGAGACGACAACGGCGACGGGGAAGTTAGTGGCGAGGAGGATGAAGATGCCGAAGACCTTACTGACGATTCTGCGGGCGATTCCGATGGAGAAGACGATGTGGTGAGTAGGGTGTTCAGGATGTGGTACCCATTGGGAACATTTGGGGGACCTATTGGTACGGGACGTGGTACCGGTTTAGGACCAGTACATACCGCCTCGTACGGTTACAGTAGTGAGTGCTGCTTGCAAGTTATGGTACCCACATGGGACCGATATGGGACCTGTGTGAACGGCCCGGTCTCATGTATGGTACCGAATGGGGACCCATATTGCCCCATGACTTTACACATGCATCCTTCTAGTCCCAAGCGCGGACGGACTGATGAAGTGTTGGCGCCCTGCAGGACATTTCCAAGATCAACGGACTGTTACTTGACCTTTTGGAGATGCAGGTCGAGCACAACGGGACCCAGTCCATCTTTGCATCTATTCTCGACATCGTCCGGAAAAGGCTCCTTAACATCGAAGAACGGCAAGTCCTTCCTCGCACGTACCCCGAGACATTGAAGCGGTTTAAACCCTTCTACCATGCGTACAAAGAGGTGCACATGTGCATCAAGGGCTGCATCATGTACAAAGGTGAACACAGCGAGCTCGATAAATGCCCGAAGTGTAAGACATCGAGGTATAGGTTGGGAAAAGAACACGACGGGGTGAGAACGAACGGTCGAGCAAGATCTATTTTCAGATACTGGCCTTTGGAATCACTGCTGGAGTACATCTTCCTTTGTCCAGAATATGCCGCGATGGTGCGGAGCTTCGATGCGACCAAGCTCCCTGACCAACAACCAGACAAAGTCACCGGGATACATGGTGCGAATCATAAAAAATGCTCAGCCCTGTTGAGTATTCCATAGTCCCTTTCCTGTTCCAATCGGTCCAATGGCCCGCCCCGATACCGGACACCTGTGGGACCCAACACTCATTATCCTAGCTCAATCAGCGAACTTTTAGTAAATTATTATATTGATATGATAGTAGGTTCGGTAGGTGGTATATATACATGTAGTCGGGACCCCGGACCGATGGGGACCTAACATTGGACCCGTCCATGCCAATGCAGATTCGCCTGCTCTCCGAGCTTTGGTTCAGAAGTACCCCAATTTCTTCGCAGACCGCCGGAATCTATGGATTATTCTTTGCGCGGATGGAATCAACCCGTTCAACGATCAGCTATCCAGCATCATGCCCATTTGCTTCACGATTGGCAACTTGCCCGGGGAGGGACGACACAAGCACGTGTTCACGTATGGTATTGCGGAGGGCAAGCCCAAGGATAATTCGCTCTTTTACGACCACCTGGTGGATGAGCTAGAGGTATTGTGGTCCACTGGTCATACGGTTTTCGACGTCATCGAGAAAGAACCATTTACAGTTCGATGCATGGTGTACGCGGTACTCATGGATTGCGTTGGCCTTGTGGACGCATCCCGACGAATGGCTGCGACTGCCATTATGGGATGCTTGAAGTGCCTGATCAACGGCATTGGAAAGGGGAAAAGCAAGATGGGGAAAACGATATTTCTGGAGAAGTTCCAAAAGCGACGAGGTCCGCCCATTCTTGGATGTACAATCATACTCATATAGATCGGTCCTATGTTGGTCCCATGTCGGTCCGGTGTTTGGCCCCCATACCGCCCCCGTCTTTGTACCTGTCGCGTTTACCGAGAAGTTTGTGATAGGAGCGTTGGTGCTTACTAAGCACTGTCCGAGTCCCGCCCTGGCCCCGCCCCTGTCCCGCCCTCAAACCGCCCCCGTACCGCCAACAGCCCGCCCCCAATCTGCCCCAATTCATTATGGATTGTACACTTACTTACCCAGGTGGCGATACCGAGACTGACCTCCACACCGATGAACGTGTCCGACAAATACAGCAGTTGCACAAAGGCATGGCGAAGAACGGCGCTTCCAAAGAGCAGTTGCAAGATAGTTTCAAGAAGTTTGGTGTGAAAACTCCTTGCGCGTTCTCCAGATTGGTGTACTTCCACGTCATATACATGTACCTTTTGGACTTGATGCACATATTGAGCAACTTGGTCCAACGCTTACACAAATCGATTTGTGGTGGCAACTGGTCAGCGCATTGTCGGAATTTTGCAAGAGAGTTTAAGGTCAATCGGGTCTGGCTTGTTGCACCTCCGCAAGCTCGCAATGCTACACGTGTTCGAACAGCAGCTCAGCGACTTGCTGGTAAGTTGCTAGAGTCGAGGGGTACCACGCGTGGGACCCGTCCCGACCCACACTAGCCCCAACGGGTACGGAGCTGGGCCCCAAGTAGGGGCACAATCTTGACCTGTCGCTTTGTGCCCACTGCAGGTAAACCATCTCCGTGGGCACCGTCGAAGCCGTCGAGAATTGCCATGACCGAGTGGTTACGTGACGTTCTGGGCGCACCAAAATCATGGGGCCCACTGCCCCAGAAGCTTATGCAACTGAAGGCTAACGAGAATTTCATTCCTCGAAGATTAAAGGCGGCATTGGGTATCACGGCGATGACTTCAGGAATTATGCCTGTTCTGTGGAGCTGGCCTGGTCGGGATGGGCTCGTGGAAAGGCCTTTGCACGCGGATTATGTTGGGGAGATATGCTTCATCGTTCGTGAGGTTGTCAGCCCTACAATTCTTTTGAAGGTAAAGCATCATTGCCTAGTTTAGCAGCAATCTTGGTCCGGAGCCCCGCCCCGATGGGGGCGGACCGTCTCCCTGATGTAGTACCCACGTGGGCATTGTAGGTCCGCATGCACCTATATTGTACCCATACTATTTCCTTTTGAGATCTGCTATTTGCCTTTTCCAGGAAATGCCAGGTCTCATTGAGAGAGTGAAAGTGGTCCTAAAGCTTGGTGAAGATCACATGTCACCAGCCGATTTGGTGATGATGCAGCATCTCCTTACTCATGTCGTGCCGCAGCTCATGATGTACGGTCCAGCACGTGAGCTATGGGTGTTTTGCTTCGAGGACTACTTTGGCCGAATGAAACGGGCGGTCAAAACGCGATCGAGTCCGGTGGCCAGCATCATGAAGAATATAGAGCTGGAGCGCCTCGTAAACCTTTGCCGCGGGTTGAGCGATTTGGCGCGAGGATCGAAGCCACCTGTATATCCACTCCCCGAACCTTTGCGGGTTTCAATGATGCTCAAATCCGGGGTGGAGCGTCAAGGCAAGAACACGCTGCTATCAGAAGGTATGTGATACCGTGCCGCCCCTGTTGAGTCAACATATCGGACTCATCGGTCCCACACCCCGCCCCGACCCCGCCCCATGTATTGCATTTCGATATCGTGTTCTTCAAATAAAGTTCGATATTTTGGGCTTCAGATACCATTAAGGACATCAAATCCTGGCTGTACCTTCATTTCGATTGGTTTGCCGAACTTCGAGATCAGTTTGAATTGGCTGCAGCACGCATCAGGGCGGAAAATCGGCGATCTCGACGGTTTGTACCCACACTTGCATCACTTTTATAGTCAGTCGCACTCGCTAGTCGTCCTTTGGAACCATCGGAAACGATGTCCCCATGGGGGCGGGACCTAGGACCGGCATGGGACCCGCATCGGACTAATGTCTTCACCTGATTCTCAAAACAGGATGCATCAACAACGTGTCCGTCGGCATCAACGTGCCGGAAACCGCGTTGCCCCGTTGCGTCTTGTAGACCCTACCTTCGACAACGCCAGCACGTGGAGGAAGGAGCCGAACCCCAATTGCGAAGGAATGGTCGTCAAGCAGTTTACCACGGAAGAGATCAACTTCATTACCTCGCCACCGCCACGACTTTTACGATACAGTTATGTAAAGGTTGGACGTAGCATGTTCATAAGGAGAGTATGCAGCGATACATGCTTCATGCTTCAGGAGTTCATTGGACGTAGCATGTGATAAAGACCTTCATAAGGAGAGTATGCAGCGATACATGCTTGTGAAGTTCAGAGATATATTCGTTGGACACAAAATGGTTGACGGCATTCGCACTCCCCAATACGAAAATCAGGACTGGTGCGTGCCCCCATCCCGCCCACATCCCGGTCTAATGGGGACGACATGTTGCCCTCGTTGTATTCGTTCAGTTGAGTTAGGCGATCTCAAATTTTACCCAGAATTATACTGATCAATCAGGTACGCGGAGTTGCTGGATGTCTTCAAGATGTCGATCCACGGCCACGACCCATTCATTTTGGTGAAAGTCAGGTGGTTTCCTCAAGAGGCCGCTGTCGCTGATCCCATCAGCCAGACCGTATTTCTACGCACCGACTTGCCATGGGTCACGAAGGATTCTATTATCCGAGCTGAAGAAATTGAGTCCCAGGTTTGCATCGTGCCAATACCGTGGCTGCCTAAGCGCTTAGCAATCACACCCTTGAACCGCCGCCGACTGCCTATGGGAATCAGAGAGACGCCCGGTATATTGGCGGTGGTTCTGGACCGGACCGTTGACTTCACATGGCACCCATGACATGCCGGTAAAGTGTCATCTAAGAATTAGTTAATGATACCAAAATTGTCTTGTTAGCGCGGCCCAAAACCGCTCCAGACACGACTGCCGTTCGCGTACGCTCATTGGTCCTACGTGGCATACAAGCCGGCGGCTTCGAAAACATTATTGAAGCTGCAAGTGCTCTACAGAGGGCTCAGACTTTCATACGGCGTATTACAAAGTACCGAGTCGCTCACAGTTGCGTATTTTAAGAAGCTTTTCAGGTGACGCGGTTTGATATTAAAAAACATCCACAACATAAAGATGCGAATTTGTTTGTTCAGTTTTTAAAGAACCCTTTTTATAAAACTTTTGGTGTTGCCGAATTTCGAGTTCGGGTCTGAGTTGATAGGAACTGACCGCGTTCGCTGCTGACACGAGGGCCACTGTGTAAGTCCCGAATTTCCGCTGATAGGCTTGAACTATTGCGGTGCACTCTGTTCTGCATCGCATGCGCTCAGACTTGGTCACAGCCTTTTTTGACCTCACAGGAAGGTTTTTAGCTTTTTACTTAAAGGGAGCAGCGCGTCCAGAGAGTAATTCTCTGGCGGGACTTGTGCGTCCTCGGGTCTAATCACCCCTGCTCCCCCCTCTAACTCTGTCGGACTTTGCTGTGTGCAGATTCGCTTGGAGAGCTGCAAAAAAACTCCCAAGAAGGTAAACCAAAGGTGTATTTTTTCACGGGCTGTTTTGAGCTTAAGAGCAGCTGTTTTTTTCAGTTGACGAAGCCCGTAATGACTAGTTTTGTGGAGGCTAGAATTGTTGAGCGCGGCAGCGCCGAGAAAATACGAATGAGACTGCAGCAGGCCCAGTGCAGCGCCTGCGAGCCTCATCTTTTTACCTTAGTTTGGTTTGCCTAAGGCACAGGCCTTCTGGTGGGTGCATATCTTGTCTCCATAGTGCTGATAGTATGCGTGGTATTTTTGGGGCTGCAGTCTGAGTGTTGGGGCGAACCCCACTCAGCTTGGGTTGAATTCCCAACAGTCCCGTCGGGGGGGAGCGGGGATGCAAGTGCCGCAGGTGAAGAGCGAAGTGTTCCCCTCTTGCGGAGGGAGTTGCGACCCGCTGTAACTCCATAATAGGCGGGAATACGCCTTCCTGTTTGTTGCACTTTTGATAGGGAAACTAGGGAGAACCCTGACTGCGTGTTGCTGGAATCAACACGCAGTAAGGGAACGACGAGCTCGGGAGGTGTGCACAGTCGATGCGATACGTTTCGGGACTGTAGTCTGAGTATTGGGGCTCACCCCGCTCAGCTTGGGTTAAAATCCCAACAGTTCCGGGGAGGGGGAGGGGGTTGCCGGAACCGACGGTAACCGTACGTGGTGACGGAGCCGTCGGCTCCGTGGGCAACAGCACGCACAGTAGATGCTTTGTTAAAGCACTTAGTAGATAGATAAATAATAACGTGCATAACTAATATATTTAGTATGGCACTCCCTCTGTGTGTGAGGGAGGCGTTTTCTAGTGCAAAGTAAGGGTCTGAGCATCCGTTGCATCAACTGCTGTTCACTGTGAGGCTGAAAATGTTTGGGATCTTCGATCCCCAGTTGTAGCAAGCTGCCTCCTGTTTAAGGGCACAAAAGGCATAGTTACTAGTTGCGTTATATGCACACTTGTTGCAAAAGTAGGCTTGAATAGATTGCTCTATCGATATTATTATCATCACTAGCAATATATTCGCGCTTTATCGTATATTCGCGATTCACATAACCGGTGGTCCAATTTGAGATTCAACACTCCTTGGACTTATTGGCATACCTAAAGCTTCTTAATATACATATATAATAACGTTGGCACTCATATATAATCGATCAGCATGCACCTAACGCGTTCAGGGTGCTAGCACGCTCAAACCCTATCGTATAAGTCCTACACCCCCCCGAGTTTTACATATGTTGCACACCAAATGCATTCGAATCAGCCTAAACGGACTTCACCATCGTTTTCAGCAACATCGAAATAGGTAATAGATGTATTAACATGACTAGTATCCATTGTAAATTTTTCAAGCCATACCCAAATACCCTAAATGAAGCTTTTGCCCCCCCCCCCTAGGTGCCATGTGTTTGTTGGTGAAGTTGCTGACGATGAAGATGATCACGCCGCTTGAAGCATGGACCTCGAGCGTATCCACCCTGGACCCGTACCGGACCCATTGCGGACCCGTACTGGACCTATCGGGGACCTTTTGTATACCCCTATTTTCGATGTATGACAATATTAGTATGCTACCAACCCAACCGTTTCTTACTGACAAATGTGTAACATATGTACAGTGTAAATATTTTTACGGGTCCGTGCGGGGTCCATGCGAGGTCCACGCATCACCTTCCCCGTGCGGTCATTTTGTCACATGCACTTCCTTAATGACCGCATGGACCCGTCGAATAATCGTATGGACCCCCAAAATAACCACACGGACCCGCTGAATAACCGTATGGACCCACACAATAGTCGCATGGACCCGCTTATTACCACCCACATGGACCGGCGGAATAATCGTATGGACCCGCACGATAAGCATACGGACCCGCTTAATAATTACATGGACTCCACTTAATAAGCGCATGGCCCCGGCGAATAATCGCATGGACTCGATTTCCGCTGAGGCCGCTGTCGCTGACCCAGCAGTCAGACCGTATTTCTGATCGCGCGCCACCCCACGGGTCCATGCGGGGTCCACGTATCGCCTCCCCCGTGTAGTACATCTCGGGTGCGCCACCCACTGGTCCATGCGGGGTCCATGCGGGGTCCACGCATCGCCTTCACCACGCAACCCATGCCGGGTGCGCCACCCCACGGGTCCATGCGAGGTCCACGCATCACCTTCCCCGCGCACCCCATCTCGGGTGCTCCACCCCACGGGTCCATGCGGGGTCACGCATCACCTTCCCCGCGCAACCCATCTCGGGTGCTCCACACAGGTCCATGCGAAGTCCACGCATCGCCTTCCCCGTGCAGTCCATCTCGGGTGCTCCACCCACTAGTCCATGCGGGGTCCATGCGAGGTCCACGCATCGCCTTCACCACGCAACCCATTTGCCGGGTGCGCCACCCCACGGGTTCATGCGAGGTCCACACATCGCCTTCTTCGCGCAGTCTATCTCGGGTGCGCCACCCCACGGGTCCATGCGAGGTCCACGCATCGCCTTCCCCGTGCAGTCCATCTCGAGTGCGCCCCCCACTGGTCCATGCGGGGTTCATGCGGGGTCCACGCACCGCCTTCACCACGCAACCCATGGTTGCCGGGTGCGCCACACCACGGGTCCATGCGAGGTCCACGCATCGCCTTCCCCGCGCAGTCTATCTCGGGTGTGCCACCCTACGGGTCCATGCGGGGCCCATGCTGGGTCCATGCGAGGCCCACGCATCGCCTTCACCACGCACCCCATCTTGGGTGCGCCACTCCCAGGTCCATGCGGGGTCCATGCGAGGTCCACGCATCGCCTCCCCCGTGCAGTCCATCTCGAGTGCTCCACCCATGGGTCCATGCGGGGTCCACGCGGGGTCCCCGCGAGGTCCATATATGGTCCGTACGGTTGGGCGCCTATCGGAGGTTTGGTCCGTGCTGGTCCAACCTGGGTCCGAGCGATCATGTTTGGTCCAGGGTCGGTCCGGGGTCGGTCCGGGGTCGGTCCAGGGTCGGCCCATGCACCACATGCTGCCTTAAAGCATGGCCATACGGGTCCATGCGAGGTCCCCACGCCAGCGGCGAGGAATCCGTGGTGAGATTTCGATGGACACATGGACCCCACATGGACCGACGAAACACCGCATGGACCCATGGTGAAATGTCGCATGGACCGAGAAATCAGTGGTACCAAGTGTGGGACCCGCCCCGGACCGATAGGAACTTTTGGACCAATCTAGTGGTAAAAGCCCGAAGGCTTCATCGACGGGTCCATGTGATCCATTTTTCACGGGTCCATGTGGGGTCCATGTGGTCCATACGGGTCCATATGGGGTCCATGAGGGGTCCCTATTGGTCCCGGGACCGCATGGACCCGGCCTTATT
>LGRX02019883.1:0-24358 GCA_001247695.2 Cymbomonas tetramitiformis | reverse complement strand
CGTCCCCCCTCGCGTCCCCCCTCACGTCCCGGCTGCCTGTCTCTTTCGGGCCGCCTTGGGAGCATGCGCTGCCCAACTTCCTCCGGCCAATTATCGAAGCGCGTCTGGCACGTCCACGCCCTTGGCAGCTCGAGCGCCTGCGGGATGCCTGCTCCTTGCACGCAGAGCTGCGTGGAGGGGCTCAGAGCTGGGTGCGCGAGCGGTGGTCAGGATCACGAGGGCTGGACCAGTTTCCACATTGCGGCTGCCATCGAGCACCGGTTGGAGTGGCTCCACACAAGCTTTGCACCGAGTCCCCAGTGGATGGATTCCGCGGGGCGCACCCCGATGCACCTCGCGGTGATGCTCGGGCTGAGGCACGCAGTGTTCACCCTACAGCTGCTCGGCTGCGACATCCAGGCGAAGGTGAGTCCCTGGACGGTGGCCGCGGCGCCCCGGGCGTGAGGGCGAATGTTCTGGAGGGGGGCTGGCAAACTTGGACCTCCAAATGATGGCACGCGTGAGGCGAGGGTTTGCAGTTGCAGCTGTTTTATTTGTTCTGCAGTGCGGTTTTGTGTGAAGGCCCGCGGCGTGATGAGCCGCCCCTGGATCCAGCGGTCCTCGTGGTCTCAGGCCTTGCGCACGTGTGACCGCAGGATGCCTTTGGGTTGACTCCACTCCACCTAGCGGCCTGGATTGACGATGTGCAAATGATTGGCGAGCTGCATCGTTTAGGCGCCAACGTGGAGGTGAGCCCTGCTTCCTGCGTAAGTGCGTCATACAGGCGAGCTGCATGGTTTAGGCGCTGCCGGCGAGGTGAAGTCCGCGTCGCACGCCAGGCGCCAGCCATGCGCCCGCCATGCGTCCCGCTTCCTGCGGAACTGGTTGAGCCCTTACCCGCAGCCATGGGGTGGTGGGCAAAGCAAGCCCTACCCTACAGCATCGTGTTGTGGCTTGACCCTGAATCTGGGCAGCTCGCGAGACCCCGCGCCTGCGATGACAGACGCTAACTGCACACATTGGAGAGGGCAAACAGGCTACATGCTACGTCTACCGAACCCCCCTGGCCTACGCCACTGCCAACAAGAGCACCTCAGCCTTCATGGTATGCTGCGTTTGAGCCTCCTTGCACGCGTCAGAAAGCGGCCGCGTACATCACTGCTCGCACGATGCACCGCTTTCTCACCGCACCTCGCCTTCGGACAGAGAACTTCCTGCACTCCCACATTCAGCCGTGGCACAGCTCTGCTTGTAAGAGCGATTCTCAGCTGGATGCGGTCCTCCAACACGTCCCACTCCACACTATGACTGCCATGACTCGCTGGAATTCCGGTGGCCTTGGAGATGCCACTCGCACTAGCATTTGGATGACGGCATCTTGGCATGTGCGGTCTATCCCATGCGACAGGTCAGGGCTGCCCGGTGGACGGAGCGCTCACCGGTGGGTGGGTGTGGGAGGGGGCGCGTTGCTCTGCACGGCGCGCTGCCACCGCACGCGCAGAGGCTCCTGGACATGGGGGCGGAATACGACAGGAAGGACTTGCTCGGCAGAAGCATGATGCACACCGCGGCGTGGTATGGGTACACCGACGGCGTCCATATGCTGAGCGGGCTAGGGCTCGACGTGAACAGCCGCGATGGTGCCGGGCTGACCCCGATGCATCTTGCAGCGCGGTGCGGCCTGCCGCATCACAACCTGATGCGCCCCCTGCCCTGCTCGGTGCCCTACAGGCACTAGTGGATGTGATGGCGAGGCGTGTCACCTTGGAGCCCGGAGCTTGGATCCCGGCAAACGACGCAGCTGAACAGGCGCCTCTCCCCATCGGGTGCATGGCGCATTCTCCATGCAGGAGCATTAGACCTACCCCAAAAGATGCGGGCGGCAGCACCCTCTCCATAATGATAGGGGGGGGGGCAGGGGGCGCTCTTTCTACGTGGGATTTCACACTACCCCTCCATATCGAGGGGCCGTACTGTGTCCACATGGGGGTCAGCATCCTTTCCACGTGGAGAAATTGTATACGCCCGGCAGCATGTGGGCCGCGCCCAATGGCAAGCCAGCGGGCGGGCTTAGTGGCTCTCGAGCCGCTCGGTGGCCAGAGCCCGCGGCCGCGTTTCCCACTGAGTGTGCAAGTTACAGAGCTAGTGTTCCACAGCTGCAGGCGTCACCTGACGGCGAGCTCTGTGGCGGCGGGGAGCGGCGGCCAGGAGGGGCAGCACGGACACCATCGAAGCCCTGGAAGACCGCCAGGCCCTGCTGGGTCTGCTCGACAGCAAGAACAAGACACCCTTCATCCTGGCAGCCGAGTTCAACCAGCCTGCTGCGGTGCAGCTCTTGTACGAGAAGGGGGTAGACCCTACGGACATGGACAAGTATCAGTACGACGCGTACGCATTGTGCAGCGATCCGCACTTGAAGCAGCAGATTCGCAAGATGGTCAACGAGTTCACGCTCCTGTCAGTCGCCGGCCCAATCTTCTCGGACCGCCTCCGCCCGCGCCTGTCAAGTGAACCGCGTCTTTTGGCAGTGCGATGAGCGGAGCTACGATCTTATGCCGGCGCCGCCTGCCACGAGTCCGGTGTCGCGCCGCCTTCGTGATGTCTAAGTCCTCAGCATGAAGGGGGCTTGTGGTTTATAGTGACGCACCACTTGACTGTTGATACTCACCAGCTGGACCATGGGGGGTGGCCCATGTCACAGCCAGGAGCGCCCCCATCTCAGACCTGTGACCTGGCCAAAGCGGATCAAGGCTAACAAGAGGGCGGGCGAAATGTTTCTGCAGATGGCGCTCATCAGACGCCAGGTTTGAAATGGCCCGGCGGTTACGACAAGCAATTGTGTGTACGCATTGGGCCTTGACACATTGCGCTGATGCGCGGTGCCGGCTGGGCTGGTGTTTTGCCAGAGGGAGATTGCCGCGATGCGGGCGCTGGCTGTGAAGGGGTCGAAAGGGCGGAAGAAGAAGAAGACTCCCCTCACCGATGAAGCCATGGCTCCCCCACCACTTCTTCCACCGGAGAGTTTGTCGGTGGTGTCACGGTTGGCAAGTTCATCGACATCTCAACTTGAAATTCCGGATACAAGCCTAGAGAAAATAGCATCGCCTCAACTCAAAAGCCCAGAGAAAAGCCCAGAGAAAATAGCATCGCCTCAACTCAAAAGCCCGGATAAAAACCCAGAGAAAATAGCATTGCCAAGTCCGGATATAAGCCCAGAGAAAATAGCATCGCCTCAACTTAAAAGCCCAGAGAAAATAGCATTGCCAAGTCCGGATACAAGCCCAGAGAAAACAGCATCACCGAATTCGACTCGCGCGGATGGCATCACATGGACTAAAGCGAGTGTGGCCAATGCTTCGTTCAAGGTGACCTGCCCGATCTGTGGGGCGCCCTCTGCCTGTCTCACGGGTCCTGTGGGAGTGGTGCTGCATGATTGCGCAACAAAGGGCGTGTGTCGCATTATCATGACACATGCGCCATGAGGCGGGCGGCGCTGCGTGAGGCTGCGTGGCTCGCTGCTGGACCTGGAAGTGCAAGGGCTGCGCAGCACCGAAGCGGAAGATCGATAGCTCTGTTCGTTGCTGACGCAGTACGTAGCTTTTGGGTGACAGGCAGGGGAGATGATTGAGAGCCTCCGGGGCATCACGGCCGTGATACCCCCCCAGTTAAAGGCCATTCTCACCAAAGCGCTGCCCGACATGGACATCAAAACGGTCAATTTGGTGGGCGCCCTGTGCTGTTGTATATATAGAACGCTGACCGAAGAGGCTCGGTGTACATCAAGGCATTCCTTGCCCTTGGTGACGTCATCTGTTGGACAGTTCAGATGAAAGTAGTTAAGGACATCTGGCGGCGCTTACGGATGTCGGGACGCGTGTCGCGCTCATGAATATCGGTGCGCGTGGCGGTGCTTACGGATGTCAGACATCGCTTGGGTCAGGTTTAGGTCACAGCATTCACTCACGAAGCAAGATGCATGAGGAGAGGTCAACGTCAAACAGTAATGGAAGCAAGCAATATGCTTTAGCAAATCGAAATCGTAATCACTAAGGTGGTGCTTCTGCTGTTGTGGCTGTTTGGGTGTGCTGTCATGCGGGTGACTGGCCTAGGCTAGGGGGCAGGTTTGTCTGGCGGGTTGACTGCTGCCATCTCAGGGGACGGCAATTGGGTCCAAGGAGGCATCAGTCTGAAGGCCCTAAGCCGTGTAGCCAGTCTTCAGACTTTCAGCGAGCTGCAAGTGGTCTTGGGCAAGCTGCTCGCCGGCTCCAAAGAGGCGCAGCAGCTTGCCCACCCCCACCAACGTCCCGAGTAGCCCCCACATATCTTGTAAGCTGGGCAGAAAGCAAAAGAAGATGAAAAACAAGCTGGAAGTAGGTGCCATCTGGCGCCTGAGAGCCTCGGCAGCGATCAATAAACAAGTGACTTTCGCTTTTGACTTTCAAGTTGGACCTGTGTCATCACGGCCCCGGCGGGTCAAGAACAGATGACGTCCGATTTAAAATTGAACAGATGACGTCCGATTGAAAATTGATGCGATGATCCTGCTGATCGGATGACATCGGGTTCGGTTGGGCTGACCAACGTCGAGGCTCACACCAGTGACGCCCCTAGTGCGCAAACAGCTGAGCCTCCATCAGGGCCGTACGAGCAGGGCTGTACCATCAGGGCTGTGCGATCAGGGCTGAAATCTCAATGCGCGTGGCTGCCATGATGGCTTCTTGCTCGGGTACGCTTGGGAGAATACTCTGGTGGTTGACATGTGGCACGCGGGGTGACTCACACTTGCACCTGTGGCTGCCAGTAGGCGAGTGTGCTGAAATGGAGGCAATGGGGGGCGCCTGCAGGATACTTATGGGTCCTTGATGGGACTTGCTCTAGGAAAGGTATTGTCTTCGTCTTTCACATCGCTCGTACCCCCTCCTCCCCACCCTTGTTTTGAGCGCGGAACAGAGCGCTTGGGGGAGAGCGCTGGATTCTCACCTCGGGCCGTGCGCGCATGCTCGTCATGTAGGCGGTTGTCGGACCAGCGTACGTGTAAGCCGCATGCATGAATGGTTGGACACCGAGCAAGCTGTTGTTGTGATTTGCTTGATGTGGTGGCTGGGCCTTGGGCCTTGGGACGGTCCTCGCGTCTACGAGCGTGCGCCGCACCTGGCGCTAAAAGCAGGCAGATTCGAATGCATGCATCATGCAGATCTTTGATCGCTCGAGCTTGAACTAGAGCGCATACGGTCTGCCCAGAAAGTAAGTGGGTATACGACCAATTGGAGGCTGAGGTTGCCACTTGAGTGACGATGGGGGGGCTCAGATTATTTCGATCGAAGTCGTATGCAACATCATCATCATGGCAACCGAGGAAGTCTTGGGAGATGTGACGCGCGAAACGTGTAGACAGAAAGTTGATTTGCTCTCGATGCGCAAGCGTACCACCACGGCATCCGTTGCAAAATCCAGAACAATGTCCAGAGCAATGAAAGATAAGAAACTGAGCCGCTATACTTCCGTACATCGCCGCTGCTCACCAGGAGCTGAAGTTCCTTCCAACAAGCCTTCCAGGTAGCGGCCGCACGGACTGTACATGTTGGATATGTCAGAAGACGTTCTTGTCAGCAGGCTTGCTACCGTTGTGGCCTTGATGATATATTGTGGCAGGGTGTGTTCGAGTGCTGTAGGGCTCAGGGACGTGTACTTGCATCATGCGCTCGAATAACTCGGAGCATTTGCACCCGGTGGGAATCGGGTTTATCAGCATGTCTCTGCTGAGTGCGCTACGTGTGAAATTGAGCCAGAGACTCCGTTTGCGCACGTTGGCATGCCTGGAGCCGTGGTGCCGCAACACTTAGTACGAGTATAACATGGTTAGCAGGCTGAAGCAGGTTCTCCAAATTAACGGGCAAATTTTGCTGTGGCATGCAGATTGGATCCCTTTTGCCAGACTCGACAGCCTGTTGTCTCGACCAGATCCTCCTCCGAAGGACCGGTTTCCATGTCCCATCGTACTTTGCATAGCACCCTTCCCTCTTTACCAGATAGGAAGGTGTCAGACAGGAACGCTTTCCATCTCCCGTCTTCTGCTTCTAGTTTTCTGTAAGATATTTTCATGCAATGATCCATATATGTGTATGTGGCTTATCCTTGGACCGATTCCTTTAGCACACTTCGGGACACTTATCCGGATTCCCCGGAGCTCATTAGTGAAGAAGGGGACCCCCTAAGCCTCACTGGGCCACCTGCGTGGGCCCCTCTGCAACTGCCCTGCCGGCGCACTGATGCTGTGCCTCTGAAGCTAGTTCACCTCCGCCCCCGGAGCTGCTCGAGCCATCTCCCCACCACCAAGCCTGCGCTCAGGACCACCACCTTGCTCCCAACCTACCCTGACGCCTGGTTTACATATATTGTGCGCATGTGAGGTATGCTTAGTACAATGCTCGTAATATACATGTGTGGCATCACATGATACATTTACCGTGCCTTGCTTATTGATATTGAGTACCATGTCTTGATTATTATGACGAAAATCGATGTGTAAAAAACAAGCGTAAACAATACATTAGTCCAGCCACGACCGACGTGTTAAAACCCCTAACAGAATTGATTATTTCTCTATCTCCCGGTAGGTCAGTAACGTAAATGACGACCAATAAGACGAAAAGTAATATGAAATGTCATGGAAGCCATCAGGAAACTACAACTATATAATCATCAACCAAGAGGATAATAATCTGTGTTTTTTTTTCAAACACACTCATTATGCCACCTGAACACGGTTGGTAGAGATGGTCACGCACTCCGAAGATGCAATCAGCAATATGTAACATCTGCATAGTATGCAAAAGAGGATCAGGCTACATGTAAAGGTGGCAAGACCACCCTCGGTGAAATGGATAAGCAGCGCCGTGCCGCCGATGGGAAACGCTGACAGCCGGCATCACTTCTGCGGAACGTCGGGGTCAAGCAGTCGTCCATGGACTTCGTCCCCACAGCCACTAGACCACATCGCTACTTTCAATACTGTACTGTAGCATGCGGCATATTAATCCACAATATTATTGGAGTGCTGTAAGGCACCCGTCCGGTATTTTCACACTTCGTCACGGTGCGGTACCAGTAACGTGCTGCAATAATAAATGAACCGCCTTAAAACATTGGATGAATCATTGTGCCATTCGACTTTTTACCAATACTAGGCGGATCGATCTCAAAAAGAGATCTCCACTAGGCCATCTGACCGAAGGATCATGTGCGCGACAGTGCTTCGCTTTTTGCATCCCAACATGCCATGCCATAACGCGAGGGTGGCGTCGCGATAAATGTAAGCGACTCCAGTGGCACTGTCATCGTTAGCGTCTGGCGATCGTGAGATCGGAAGTTCGTCTGTGTCGCCCGTTGGGATTCGCGCTTTGCTGCTGCTGCTGCTGCTGCTGCTGCTGATTAAGTAAGTAAGTAAGTAAGGTAAGGTAATTTGGTCCGGTTCAAATGCAGAGTATATACCATCGTTTGATTGTATTGTAACGTAAATTAGGTCAGCGAAGACTCATGACTCTCTCCCCTCGCTTGCCAGACTGCTGTTCTATAAACTACTGATGCAATTGCCCCCATGACCGATTGGCGTGGCTTCGTTGTTGCAAGTTATGCCGATATCTGTGATGCGAATATGGTGGTGATGACAATACCGTGTATACAACCTAATGGTGTTTGTTAATGCCAAAGAGATACGGGACTGTGGCGTGAATGGTGTGTCGGTGGGTCCCCGCCGCATGCAGTGCACTGCACGCGAGATCCGCACGCAATTCAAAAGTGCCATGTATTCTTCACGGTGCTTGCATGCCAGCGGTGAATGGTAAGCATGAAACGGCGACGAGCATGATTCGCTGATTTTAAAGCGCTTGTGGCATGCAACATGTCATGCAGTTATATACAGGTCGATGCTGAAAGTAGTTCATCGGAAATCCAGGAAGATCTCGTATCGCGGCGCTCAGCCTTCAGAAGTGTCAGCCGATGAGCTTCATGCACAGCTCGAGTAAATATGTTGACATGAAATAGTTTCAGACAGGGAACCGACTTAGTGAACCTAGGCCTACGCAGGGCTGCGTCATACGCTCGTTCAGTCTTGTCCGCAGCAGGCACATGTACAATATTAGAGACGGCGGAATATGCGCGATCAACGTGGTGCGCATAACGCAACGTGTGCGTGAAAGAACTTGCATAGCAAACTTTCATGCGGTGATGCAGGCATGTTGGGGGTGGGGGGTGATTCAAAATTATGCGTGTTTCCATATGTGTGGGACGCGTGCACTCTTTCACCAAATGCCAGTGGCATAAGCTCTCGCAACTTGGATGCAACGGGAAAATGACTCTCGTGCATCGAAACTACAATGGCTTTGATATGCCATACTGGAGCGTACGGCGTGCACGACTCTGTGTTTCATTCACGTTGCGTACACAGTGCATACGTTGAGATGTTGTGAAGATATCGTTTGCTGCATTATTATTGATGCCGTAAGATATCAGTCGGCGCAGTTCCCTATTGACCTATTATATGCATATGCGTGTCGATGCTGCGATCGATGCAGTGCATTTGCATTAGCACATCGTAGTCGTGCGAATTTAAGGTTCGACCGCGGCGAACAATGTAATACGTAATACTATAATATAACGTAAGTACAGAACATGGATCGATAGTGACGGGTAACCCCTTGTGAATACTGAGTCACATAGTATGGATGATACGTGTGCACCGCGGACGGTATAGTGTGAGACATACCGCTGCCATCCCATTGATATATGCAGCGCGTGATATACTGTATGCAAGGTATAGTTGCGCACTGTATGACCTCATCACACCTCGTCCAGACAGCAGGCACAATGGCGTGTGATTAATGATCGGTGTGCGATATCTGATTGCTACGATGTGCGACTCGGCACGTGTCTTTAATTGTTCGGCAAACTGATTGAGCACTTGTTCATTCCACTATAACATGTTCACTGCAAGTCCGCGCCTTGCATGTGTTAGTTATCAGTCCCAACGTACATGCAAAAACGAGTTCATGAGCAACACCGTGCAATAACATTCAGTATATGCCGCGTGTGCGCCATCCTGTCGAACGAAGTGCTTCAGGACGCCCTCACAAAATGAAAGGATTCCTAGTTAAGTTCAGTGCGCGATCGCAGATTAAATGGTGACTGCGCACATCACATATCTGCAAATCGTACTCAGCAAGCGAAATTTTAGTCGTCCGAGTCTATACGATTTTCATATCGATCTCGATAGGCATCGCGCAGGGTAAAGTACAGCACAACACATGCAAGTGCAATGCACCCTACTGAATTTACGAAGACCATGCTGAATGTAAGCAAAATGCTTATATGTCTTGTGCATCACCACTGCTCGAGATTGGATTTATTATTCAGGCACCCATGCGCACAGTACATCCGTTCCATGTGTTCATACGTGCGTGGTATGGCAATACGGTATGGCATATAACTTGCAAGACGGTCGGTATCAAAGACCTCCACTATGCCTGTAGCAGGCGGCCACCCGTCTGAATGAAAACTGATCGTTCGGTCATCTCATCATTCGTTATTTTACGTTACTATTCGCCACGGGAAGGGCTACATGGGTCTAGTTTGTAGGTTACTGTCACGAACGCTGACTACCGCGACTTCGCACTGCTTCGACTATCGGTCGTCTGGATGACGTGAGCAAGTGACTGACTCGGCGTAGAGGATAGCGGTCGGGCTAACGATGACGACGCTGGAGCTTGACCGACTGGGAAACGCGAACGAAGAGGACTAGCGAAGCGTCGAGGGAGTACGAGAGCTCGCATCTCCCTTCTCGGATGTCGTCATTCTTCAGTCTTCACTAACCCTAGGCAGGTCAGACTTTCGCGGTTTCTTTTGTCGGTTGCGAAATTTGCGGTGGGTTGCAACCCCGACATTTCGTGAAATTCAGGTTTTTTTGCGATTTTTTTTGCCGTCCCCTGGTCGGTTTGGTCGTTCTGATCGGTCTAGTCGTTCTTGGCGTTCTTTTAATATTTTAGAAGTTCCGACCCCGATTATGATCGCTTCGTCGCCGTTCTGGCTGCTCCGGCTGCTTTCATTGGCTGAATGTCGATGTCGCTGTTTCGTGTCGCGTGTCGGTCGTCGGATTCGGTCGTAGGTTGTGGTAAGGTTGCGGTTGTCGGTTGGTTTCGGTCATCGTTCGTCGCGGTCGGTCGTGGCCGTGGACGTGGCGTGGCGTGGTCGTCGTGTGTCAAATATATACATGCGATTAGATGTTCTTATAATATAATTCGTGGGATACAGTTATAATGAATGCCGTAATGAACTAATGATAAATATATAACCTGTGGGTATGTGTACGTACACACTGCTCAACTACCGTACTTGTTTCTCAGAGTTGAGAGTGGCAGACGATTGTTTGTAGACGAGGGATAATATTCAGGCTGGTTGCTTAGACCCGTCAGGCGAGGCGCTATGCGGGCATCATGCCTGAGCAGGTGTCGGCCACGATGAGCCAGGCGTCAGTCGTCAACAAAGCATATTCACCGCTGGAATGGACGCAGAAATACCGATAGTATTTTCCAATGTGCGGTGTCGCAGACGTTTGATGGGTGGTGCGCAATGGGATGATCACGTTTTGGGTGTTGACAAGGTGTATTATTATCGGGCGATGATTTGGGTTTGTTGAAAGTTTGTGAAAAAGACACTAGCAACTTTGAATATATTAATATCATTTCGGGACAATAAAGCAACGCTGTTAGAACACTGTACAGCTACGTAGGGAAATCAGTGCACCCATTAGTTTCATTGCTTGAATATATACGCGAACATCGAATGTTTTTCAACAAGCCAAGAGACATATCGACCATCGTTTATAAATGTTATTAATAAAATCGAGTTGCGCGTCGGCAATATCAACAATATTGACGTGTTTATCCAATTTCACAAAAATGTGTGTAGGTCATTTGCGAGTGAGATATATGTATTAGCTAGGTATGCAGGCGGGATGTGGATGAGATTGCATTTACATATTCAAGCATGTTTGATAGAATGATGGCATGTTTGTGCATTATGGTATGTGGTAATGATTGCAGGATCATCGTTGTGCGAATCGGTTATTGGTCCTTTTGTTTCATCCTACTAGCTAGGCAGTGGAGCAAGGTACCGCATCTTCCATTGGGTTTACAATATGGTTGGCCGAAGAAGAACTGGTTTTGTTTATCATCTGTCCGAGGTGCGTGTGTGTAGCTGCTCAACATTGGCGTGCTCATTGTGCTCTTCGTCCTAAAATGAAATCAATAGCGTTCGTCGAGCAGTGTTGTTGCTGATATTCAATGAAGCTAGCTTGCTAACATAGGCGTTGCATCGCTATTAAGGCATACAATCACTTCGTAACATAGACACACGGTGAGACCTATCACCTAATCGTGCTTATTATCGAAATCCGATTGGATAAATAACATGTTGACTTGTAAATTATCAGCAACTGATTGATCGATGTCCCTATCATTTAAATGGCGCTTTTGCCCAAAGGCTTTCGGTCGGAAAGCCAATATGGAAGATCATGTCGCCCCACACCACTGAGGATTTCTGTTAATAAAGTGTTAAAAAGTGTTAATTATGTGTTAAAAAGTGTTAACGGGTAGGAACTGTTAATAGTGGTGTTATAAATCCCGGTGGTACTTATTGATTGGCTCTTGGGGGAAAGTTTAACATTATATAATTCATGTTAACAGAATGTTAACAGAATGTTAATTTAACACAATTTTAACAGAATGTTAACACTTAATCGGAGGGGTGCCGGAGGGAGTTGAAATAGGCCCCCCTCGCGAGATCATTACACATGTAAGGAATATTAACAGAACATTAACACTTTTAATAGGAATCATACACGTGGCACTCGGATTAACAGTTTTACCGGATACTAACACTTGGCAGACTTTAAACGGTCATAAATTAACAGATTTGACAGGATCGTCCACGTGTCATGACTATTAACACTAGCACCACTAGATGTTAACAGAAATTCCAGATTGTTACACGTGTCATGACTATTAACACTAGCACCACTAGATATTAACAGAAATTCCAGATTGTTCCACGTGGCATGTCTATTAACACTAGAACCACTAGCTATTAACAGAAATTTCAGATTGTTCCACGTGGCATGCTTAGAGGGACTGCCGATGCTACTAAAAGTACCACTGGAACAGATACGTTCCATGTGGCAAGCAAGCAGGCATTCGCTATCTACACAGAGCAATTGGACGGAGCTGATGAAGCTGCGCCGGCGTTCGGTGTCCTCCTTCGATTGCTGCGCGGAGCTGATGAGGTAGCTTGCGCTATTGCTTTTTGCAACGTACCGCTTTCATCCCCGGCCATAGGTAAGTGGCGTGTAGAGGTACGCGGTTTCCAGGTGGGCGATGGATAATGACCTTGGTTTCGAGACGGCTTACCGGTAGGAGAAGGGTACGTTTTTCTGCCTCGTTGCACACATACACGCCCCGGCTGTTCATGGTAAGGTCCTCAACCGTGGGGTAGGCGGTCACCATAGCCAGGCGGCACACGGTGTCCTTGGCGGCGGAGTTCTCGGCGGAACGCTTCAGGAAGATCAAGTAGTAAGCCTCCACGGTGCCGTACTCAAAAGCGTCGGCCGCGCATGTACTCAAAGCCACGTTGAAGGAGATACGCGTTTTTGCCCGGGTGTAAACCCGGGATGTGAAGTCCTCATCGCCTCTTCGCATGCGCGAGAATCGAAGGACGTCCATGGCTGCATCCAGGGAAGGGCTTGCATGATCGCTAAAAAGGGATCGGACGCACCCCACCAGTTCCCGGTGCAGACGACCCCCCTCCTCGTTTGCCAACGCAGCGGTTGGTACACCGTCGCGGACGAGATAGTGGCCGGTGTCCAGGAGATGGTACACCTCGGAGGAATCGTCAGCCCGGCTGGTCTCAGAATCATGGTATTCGCCGCCCTTGGCCATGGCCATCTCCGTGAGCATGTCCGGAAGGAAGCGGATCCCTTCGTAGCTCCACGCCATGTCGTCCACCGCCTCTTTCGTGAGATACGCGTTCGCTATGCACGTGTCGATCGCCTTACCTCCGACCGGGGCTGGCACCACCCCCTTGCTGTCGCCCAGGAGACGCTCGACCCAGAGCTCGTTGGTGCTGCTCACCACGCCGGTTTCCTCCTCTTGCTTGCACAAGTGAACGACCGCCATGCGCAGATTCAACGTCAACATGTTCATGGGGCATTGCTGTTCCACAATCACCGCAAAGGCCCACAGCTCTTTCCCGGCCTCCTTCCGGGGCTCCGCACGGGACTGCAGGTCCCCACACAATCCTATTGCAGGCCCTCTCATAAAGTAGAGCACCGCCCGCCGCAAAGTCCACCAAGCCGTGTCCAACTCCGGATTCAAATTCTTCAGAACATCCATGAACACCATCGGACTGAAAATCAAGACAAAGTTCAGCATGTCCTCCATGGTGTAGTTCCCTGCAACAGCGAGCTTTTTACAGATGTTAGGCAACCGGCTCATCCTCCCCGCGTATGAAATGACACCAACAAACTAACAACAGTGCATACATATATACCTGGTTGTAGTAGCATTCATCCCTACGGTTAGTAGGTGTGGCCATTCCCTGCCGGTGCACACAAGCATGGTTGCATGCGGACCGGGCGAATAAGGTTGGCGCATCTGCCACGCCCGTTCCTACTAAACAAGGCACATGCAAGGTGATGGGTGACGGTATCCGTGGTTAGATCCGGGTACTCACCCGCGTATTGCACGAAGTCCTGGTACTCCCGGTGCATGTCATGCGGCGCGGTCAGTCCCTTTCCGTTAGCCTGCAACTGCTTCAGTTGCATGGGTGAGAAATAGCACGTGTTTGGGCAATTGTTCACCTTGTTTCGCAGCATTTTCAGGAACTTCTTGATGACGCCGTAACACATCATGTGCATGAACGGCAGCACGTACCCGTAGATGGGGTCAAAGTAGTCCAGCTGCTCTAACGGCCCGGCTGCATATCGGCCGGTTCGCATCGGATCCACACCATCCTCCGCGGTCAGCCTCACCAGTTCCTTGTGGTCCTCCTTGGTTAACCACACACTCGGATCATTGGCATACAACACCTCCCCTTCGTCCAAGTATGTCTGCGAGATGGGGTTCGCATAGCCCAAGCAGTACATACCATTACCGTTAGGGCCCTTAGTGGCCTCCCAGATGCTTTTGAAGTCGTTGCGCCTTGCCGCCACGGGAGCGAACTTCCCCAAGTCGTTACGCGCAATCGTATCGCAGTAGCATAACATCAGGAACACGCTGAACTGTTCATGCCACACCTGGAAGTACCCGTCATACACCCTGAAAGGGGTTTGGTCAGCATCGGCATGGCCCTTACTCAGTTGTTTCAGCTCTTACATCATGGGTTCTAGCAACACGTCGACGTCCTTCCAGTGTTGACGTGGGCCAGGGGCAATCGAGATCACACCGCAGTGCTTCATCTTCACACGTTCCTGCGGATACCCTCCATTGCACACGCAGTCAAGCGCAATAGCCTATGATCTCTTCAAGCCGCGCTGGAGCGTCACACCTCCGTGCGCACACGCTCGTGTAGATGTTGACTGCGGGTTGGGCTTTGTCACACGTCGTGACGCACTACCTACCTTGGGAGGGAGGTCCGCACTTCGCATCGCGCCGAACCGCGTGGACCAATTCCTGCGATGGCAACGCGCTAGTCAGTTGCGGTCCTTTCACCCATCTCGCATCGCCCATCGGCAACGTTCGTATACAATCAGCCGCGGCACTCGTCCGTTACAAGGAGTAAGAACATCGGCACGGGTCGCGCTGTTTGTCATGCTTCTTTGCTTGCCCGTCGTCCTCTCCATATTCGATGCCCATCCCAGTTCGTAATACCCCTGGTTTCTCCTGGTTCCCACTCGGCGTCTCACGCAGTAGTCTGCCACCGACGCTAGGGTAACACACTATTCGATGAAAATGATATTCTCATGTGAAAATGATATTGCCTTATTTACCTCATGATAGGATTAAAAAGCCGCATTTTAACAGTCAAGAACATGCAAGTGCAGGTTGTGCATTAGATTTAATGGTTTTTATGGTACAAAATTGAGGTCAAATGCACTTTTTCGAAATCTAGGAGGAGTGAAAACACAAAGAACTTTTGACTCAGAATCTATATACACGTTATACACATATTATTTACATGTTTTTTTTCGTCTTGCTTTACGCGTCCACATCAGGTGCTACCGCTACCGCTACGCAATTATCAAAAGCTTCGTCTTCATCGGAATCATCCGATTCATTCAAGTCACCTAGGTCCTTGCGCGTGCGTTTGGATTGTTGTGCAAGCAAAGCGACGACTATCTGCGCGTATTGCTCGTTCGGTATACTCCGTTCGGGGTCTTTCGCATCCACATTCCATGCCAGCACTATTTCATTCTTATCGAAAGTCTCGGTAGACGGTCGGTGCCCCGGTGGCGCTGCGAAAGCTCCTACGTGACTCGCAAGTTGCTTGCCGAGGTGCTTCTTCTTGGTGTCGGTGTGCTTTTTGGGTTGGAAATAGCGATATTGCAGCTGTTGAGTTGACGGATAGCGCGCCTCCACCTTCACCAAGTACAACGGATCCGACCATTCGCTTCGCTTCAGTTGTACGCGGAAAGCGAACTTGTCGTTTTCAGATTCCACCGCGAGAGCCACCGCAAAGCTGCCGACTGTCATCTGGCCGTAGGTGACCTCCCACTGGGCGTTGTCCACGTACTGCTCTGCTCGCTTTTGGGCTCGACCTTGGTGTTTCCGTTTACCGTTGTACACTTCTATCGGCGCTCGATCAATTCGGCGTTGGATGCGCACGGGTATAGCGGGGACGGCGGCAGCCCCGGCAGCTTCTATCGCCAACGCGGGCGCCTCTATCAGTCGAACCAAGGTGGCATTGCGCTCGATGGCGATTTTCTCGGGATGCTGGAAGGGTATCGCGGGCGCTTGACATTCTCCACCAGCAGTTAGGTGGCGCTGTTTCTCGATGACATCCTCGCGCCAAAACTTTTCGTGCACCTCCGTGAGCTTTGTGCCCAAAATGTCCTTCAACGCCTGTAAGGTATGCTCAAGCTTTTCGATGCCTTCTTCGGTAAAAGGAATCGGCTTGATGTATCCAGGCCCCGCGACAGGGGGTATAGAAACAAGCTTTGGCAATGGAGTCTCGGGTAACCATTTTGGTGAAATGGAATACTGTTTGTACTGCATGCCCACTTCGCCGTGCTCGTTCATCTTGAACTTGAAAGCCTGCTGTGCCAAAATATTGTGGCAATCGAAGACGTGACCATCAAACCAAGAGCTGAAGTCGAAGATCTTCTCGGTGTGCTCGCATATTACACCATCCGTAAAGCATTCTTGTGCGACCTCTATCATCTCGTCGAGCGTCCAAGCTTGCTTGCGTCGTAGACGCACGGAGAAGCGTGAAAACATCTGGTCAATGTTCTCGTGCGTATGTCCCACCAACAGAAAGTTGAGTTTCACCTTGCGAAAGACGCCCGTGTGCACCAGCCAAGCTGCGTATGCCAACATCAACTTGCTCTTGTTGGTGCTCACATTGTCAAGCTGTACATACAATACTTCCGGCATCGGGTATGAATTTTCCCCGTCCCCGTTGCGTCGATGCTCTTGAATGCGGAGGATATCCCGGTGCAAAACGTTGACAAGGAAGTTCGCATCGTCCTTGAAGTTGGCGTAGTTGAAATCCATGAAGCGGCCCACGTTCTCGATCATGCTCCCCATGTTGTGCACGTCAAGGAAGTCCTTAGAGTCCAGATGTTTAGGGATACGTCGAAAGTGTGGCAGTCGGGTGGTCCACTGCGTCATGCCATCGATGATCACCGAGGCATACTTATGCCAAGTTTTGTTCATGGCAATGCTCTTGGTCATATTCGCTTTACGACCATGTTTGTAGAACTTCTGGCGCTCCGCTCGTGCGATTGCCAGATGTTTGTTGAGAGGCCCGTTGTATTGCCCTGTGCATGATACACAAATTCGGGTCAGTGAACAAATTACATAAACATATAAACACATCACAAAGCTATTCATGAATATTCACCTTTTTGAGATTTGGTTAAGCCTTCCTTCAATAACTTGAAGGACGCGCAAACATCGCAGTGAGAAAATCGGTTCACCGATGGAATCTTTAGCCACTTGCTGCAATCTTCTTCAAATATTTTGTACCAGTAACTGAGAGAGAGTTTTTTGCTCTCCTCATTCTCACCCAAGCTCTGAAGGTACTCGTCCCACAGCTCTTCGATGGTCAATCCATCTGAAAGGTGCTTCTCGGGTTTGTGAGGTTGGGGTTGTCCGTATTCGTCCGCGTATTTCTCGAGCCATGCGACGACCGACTCGCGTTTCAGGGAGACCTTGCGGTTGTCCTCCTCGTACGTCAATCCATGAACAAACGTGTGTCGGCCCTCGAGCACGCGTGTTCGACAGTCTTGAAGATACCCGTAGCTGATGCCGTAAGCCATATAGTAGAACTTAAAGCACACCTGTTACAAAAAAAAGACACCGTCACTCAAAAATTATTAACACATTATCCAAAAAAAGCATAAGGGTTTTGGTAGGTCATGCCAATTTAAGACGCTTGGGAGACACCCCCAACACTGCACGTCTGCAGGCGGGACGGCCGTCGCATGCTCGTCAGCACTCTCCTCCGCAGCCAAAGTGTCTAATTGTGAGTCGCGCTTTGGCCAGGGACCGTTCATTAGCTAGTGAACGGTTCCCGCAGCCAAAGTGTCTAATTGTGAGTCGCGCTTTGGCCAGGGACCGTTCATTAGCTAATGAACGGTTCCCGCAGCCAAAGTGTCTAATTGTGAGTCGCGCTTTGGCCAGGGACCGTTCATTAGCTAATGAACGGTTCCCGCAGCCAAAGTGTCTAATTGTGAGTCGCGCTTTGGCCAGAGACCGTTCATTAGCTAATGAACGGTTCCCGCAGCCAAAGTGTCTAAGTGTGAGTCGCGCTTTGGCCAGAGACCGTTCATTAGCTAATGAACGGTTCCCGCAGCCAAAGTGTCTAAGTGTGAGTCGCGCTTTGGCCAGAGACCGTTCATTAGCTAATGAACGGTTCCCGCAGCCAAAGTGTCTAATTGTGAGTCGCGCTTTGGCCAGAGGACCGTTCATTAGCTAATGAACGGTTCCCGCAGCCAAAGTGTCTAAGTGGGAGTCGCGCTTTGGCCAGAGACCGTTCATTAGCTAATGAACGGTTCCCGCAGCCAAAGTGTCTAAGTGGGAGTCGCGCTTTGGCCAGAGGCCGTTCATTAGCTAATGAACGAGTTCAAAAAAAAACATACCTGCTTCTTGGCCAAAAAGTATTTGAAGTCGAATTTGTCTTCAGATCGTGAGCTGTTTTTTAGCAAGTCTTTGATGAAGTATTCCTTCCTATCTTTTTGCGACATACTGAAAATATTTTCGCGAAAGGACTTAATATCTGCCGATGAGAAAGATAGACAGCAGTACGACTTGCAATTGCACTTAATGGTTTCTGCCATTGATATACTGTCAGCCTGCAAACGTCGCTGCTTGATACTAATTACGCCTGTATATTGTTTCTTGCGTATGTCGGATTCGTACGGTTTGCGCGTTACAATCTGCTTGTTTACTTCACCGTTAATGCACCGAAGAGGGTCTTCATTAAGCAAGTCTAAACTTGTCTCTGAAAATTCTGATTCTAGTTTGCTTTTTATCTCTTGTAAGTCAATTTCGCGCAAAGCGCGTGTCCCGGAAACGCGTGAAGAATTAGAGCTAACTTCCGATCTAGACGTCAAAGGCGCGTTCCAAAGAACCAATTGCGTATTTGCGCTCGGGGCTGTGCTTGGAATTGGCTCATTATCAAAAAAGTCAGCCCCTATTTCCATAGAATCTTCAATAACTATTCCCGGGCACGGTTTGCAGATAATCTCGCAACCCTCATCAAAAGGAATAGAAAACATATTTTCGTCGAAATTAGCCGTCATTAGCTTATGAAGCCGTTTTTTTCGTTCTGAAAATGATATGAACTTGCGAGTCAACGGAGAATTTCTATCTTACTGAATCGATCGATTCTCGATTTCAGCGCAAATGACACCAGCATATCTTAAAATCATATCCTTGATCTGAACAGACCGAATCAGAAAGCGACAGCAGATGTCATTTTTGACGGAAATCGTCATCGATATTTGACATGTCATTTTTAGCCGCCAGAAATGACTTACACAATTTTGCTAAAGATACATCACTTTTTCAAAGTTCCTTCACACACACCCCTTTCACAGTTGACAGCCAATTTCTCTCATTTCAGGATGACGACAGCAGAAACATTTCAAGCACTGAGGGAACAGCATACTTTCCAGTTGTATCTTGGCCACAAGTGGAGCATTGTTAGAACGCTAGAAACCGACAATCCTGCAGACACCTTGCGAATAATAATTCACTCAAATGACCAAAACGAGCTTGCTGACGAAATGATGTACAGTTTTCCCCAATACATCTCTACGACTGTAGAAGAAGGTAGCCTTCTTCCGGAAAAACGCGTTGCGTACAGTATAATTGAAGGCCAGCGTCCAATTTTGTATTTCGTCGCCATTAGGAACAACAAGCACACTGTGATCGAACTGGACAGCGATGACTTTGAGGTAGACCTGAGCTGTCCTAGGCACACGAATCGGCTTTCGGCTTTTCAAAATTTGAAAAGTAGGGCAGAAGAACAACAAAAAAGCAAGGCATTCTATATAGCGAGCTATGTAAACACGGCGTGGAAATCGTCGATTACAGCTGCTTTCTGGCAAAGCAAGAGGCCAGCGCCAGTGCCTGATGACCTCGGCCTTGGTAGCGAGATACCTGTTGTACAGGCTTCGGTACGTCCCTTTCGCGCCTTGAGCCTGTCCCTGGTCGGAAAGCGTTCATTAGCTAATGAACGCTTTTCGCCTCGAAACGCGCGCCTTGAGCCTGTCCCTGGTCGGAAAGCGTTCATTAGCTAATAAACGCTTTCTGCCTCGAAACGCGCGCCTTGAGCCTGTCCCTGGTCGGAAAGCGTTCATTAGCTAATGAACGCTTTCGGCCTCGAAACGCGCGCCCTGCGCCTGGACCGGGGCGGAAAGCGTTCATTAGCCAATGAACGCTTTCGGCCTCGAAACGCGCGCCCTGCGCCTGGACCGGGGCGGAAAGCGTTCATTAGCTAATGAACGCTTTCGGCCTCGAAACGCGCGCCCTGCGCCTGGACCGGGGCGGAAAGCGTTCATTAGCTAATGAACGCTTTCGGGCCCGAACCGCGCGCCCTGAGCCCTGACCGGGGCGAAAGGCGTTCATTAGCTAATGAACACCTTCCGCCTCGAACCGCGCGCCCTGAGCCCTGACCGGGGCGAAAGGCGTTCATTAGCTAATGAACGCCTTCCGCCTCGAACCGCGCGCCCTGAGCCCTGACCGGGGCGGAAGGCGTTCATTAGCTAATGAACAGTTTCGTCTTGTCCCAGGCTGCCAGGAGAACGGATGTGCAGCGTGCTGCCGAACGCGCCCTTCAAGGACCCGGTGGCTCCAGAGCGTTTACTGGAGCGGGCGCTAATGTGGATATGTCTCAAGTGGCCACCCCATCTGAGGCAAGGAAGGCAGCCGAGGTGGCTGCACATGGGTGGCACGCTAAGCTGAAAGTGGAGCACGCAGCAAAGATGGAATATGAGGAGAAAGCTGAACTGTGCAAGCAAATCGAGATGGAGCACCGGTGGCCGAATCCGATGTCGTCCGACGAGGCGGCGGAGCAAGGGAGTGTGTTTCGTCTCCCCATTAAATGCCTGTACCACGCGACGGGGTACGAGGCCTGCCGGGATCAAGAGAGGGGCTGGGTGAACGAGATCAAGTCCAGCAGGAAGGAGAACCCGTGGGCCCCTTTCAATGCGGGTCTTGTTGCGATCGACGATGTCAAAACCCGTGCCGAATTCTCCCTGAAAAAAGCTCTGAGGGGAGAATACAGAGGCAAGGTTTTTGGGCACCAGCACTGTTATCAAGCCACCGACGAGTGTCACGAGGAAATCCCGTTGGAGAAAGCTTTCCAGTCCTTCGAGAGCAAGATCTACATCGGTCTCACGCCTGACATGATTCGGTTCTTAGGCGAGATGCAGAACATGATCGACCAGAAGCAGAAAGGCAAAGACAACACTCAGTTCATGCAAGGGCTCCGTTCGACCCTTTTCGAAATGCATGGGGTCGTGTACAAGGTTTACCGAGAAGCGTTGATCTCCGAGTTCGTCGCCAGCGTCCCCGAGGACACCGAAGAGGGTATCCCTTATCAACCTGGGCATTACGAGGTCGGAGGGCTGGTGGCAAAAATGGCGGAATTCGAATCAGAGCATGGATTCTCACTCCCGGATCCCGAGAAATATCCCCAGGGATTCCAGTACATCGAGAACCGGGAGACGTTTGAGAACGAGGAAAACCCTGAGGGAGACCCTGGGGTAGAGGTGACGGTGAAGACGCTGGACGATGACATCGACGCTCACCTCGATCGGGTCACAAGTTGGTACCCCGTAATGTCTCACTTGAACCAGTCGATGGAGACGCATGTGAAGGAAGTAGCGATGTCCAAGCATTCTGTGTTCGGCGGCACGCAAATCAACCACTACTTCATGCACTGGACAATTGCCAATTTCCGGCCGCAGACGTGGGACCTCTGCGTTAGCATCATGGAGGCTTACAGAAGGTTTGACCTGAAGGGCATGAAAAACCCTTTGGCTTCGAAGACCAAAAAGCGCAAGGCCTCATCTTCGCCCGCTAAGGGACCCGCCAAGAAAGCTGGCAAAAAGGGCACCTCCAACCGACAGGTAAATTACTTTTTACTTCTGCTTCAAACGGTGTTCTCCCTCCCAAAGCATCCTTTTCTATATTTTAAGACATGCTAAAAATGTTTTTTTTACTTACAGATGGAAGACGAGGTGCAACGAGGAGGCGGGGACCACGGAGCGGGCTCGTCTAGAGGGGCAGGCATTTTGGTGGAAGAAGCTCAGTTTCTCCACAATGCCAAATCCATGGGTATGACGTTCTGGATTAACTTGGGCGGCTTGGCGGGGGAGGCGGAGTTCGACAAGGTGGACACGTATCTGCGCCTGGTCATCAACAAGGAGTTGTCAGTGAAAGAGGGGGGCCAGATGATAAGCCAGTTCAAGAAGGAACGCATGGTGCAGAAGCACTTGGTGTCCGCGGCGGGATTGCAAACCTGGGACGCATTCAAGGCCGAGTTCACCCCCTACTGGAGCTCCCAAGAGAAAATCGAGTCGTTGATCGGCTGCTTACCCTCAACTCAGGGGGGAGCGCGCCGGGGGGGGTCTGGGGAAGTTCCGCACGCGATCTTGAATTACGTCGAGAACGCGCGGGCAAATCTCGCGGAAGCGCAGGCGCCACGCGCGGCTCACATCCAAGGCTTGCAACAGATCGAGGTGAAAGTCGACATCAAACTCTATCGGGAGGCGCGGACCGACGGGCCGGTGCCTAAGGTTCCAGGAGAGGCAGGCCTGGAGGAGGACGAGCCCACACATCTTCAGGACGTGACGATGTTCCCTCGTTGGAAGATCGTCAAGAACAGCATGAACGATATGAAGGACGTCCCGAGACTGCCCTTCACGGGGACGATCATCGACTGCAATTACGCCCTTGACAAGGAGAAGACTCCCGACGCGATGACTAAGGAGGAGGTGCAACCGTTCCTGGAGTCTTTCAACGCCAAGACCACCGCCCCGGCATGGACAATCGCTATCTTTTGCGGTTTCGTCCAACAAAACGATTTCCTGGAGGTGATTGACAATTACTGCTCCGGCCGCGCGGAGCGGTTCTTCTGGCACAAGCAGGGCGTGAAGATGAACCCCAACAAGTCCGTACGCTACAATGACGTTGAATTTGGCGTCCTGGGGTACCACGTGAAGAGCGATGCCCAGGGGGAGTCTTCTAAAAAGCCTGAATGGATGTTCAACTTTGATCTGGGGGAAGGTGAACGTTACAGCCGCGCGTCACTTTTGCGCGGCTTCCCGGTCGTGCACCAGATGTACAAACGCGACGGCAAAGTCGTGAATAATCATCAAAAACCCCAAGCACTGTTGAAGGAGCTGATCCAGTGCCACATGCTCGGTGACAATCCAGGCAAGGTGGATGAGAACGGCCATCCACTCAACTGGATTCTCGACGGTTGCTGCGGCGTCGGCTCGACGTCCATGGCCGCCATGAGGTGTGGTATGAACGCGATCGGCTTCGACCACGACCAGTTCATGGTCAGCTCTGCGCAACAACGGCTGACCAATTTCGACAACGAGCCCGATCAGGACGCCGAGACGAAGCCAAAACAGACGAGCGAACCGACGGCGAAGGGCAAGGAAGCGGCCACTGCCGAATCTGAGGATGAAGACGGAGATGAAGATGACGCAGATGATAATGATGATTAAAATAGTAGGATTTGTCGACCGCCCTGACTGATAGTATCAGTCATGCCTCGACGGTATAGGGTGAAAAGAACTCTACTCGTAAACATTTGAATAAAGAATGATACATGTATGCATATTTCGGTGTTTTCATTGTACGCATACTGCACTTTTCTACCGTGTTGCCTTTATGTATCCCTATTTCGCGCATAAATATCACTAAACCCTGATTTTTTTGAAATATATATAAATCCAAAAATGACATATGATAATGTCATTTTCATCGAATAGTGTGTTATCGGGCAGGTTGATCTCACGGGTTACGACACGGACGACTACGAGGACCTCGCCGACGGCAGCTTCATCGTGAAGCCGCGGGCTCCGGCCGTTTCGGCAAATCATGCGTCGGAGCCCGCGACCCACGTGCCTGTGTCTCGTGGTGCTTCCCGCACCTACGGATGTGGCAAGCCGCCATGGGGCTTCCCCGCACACGCGGGCCCGTGGGGGTTTCATTACTTTGTCTATCTCTTTCTTTTGATCTCGATCATGGGAGTGGGAGCTGCCGCCTACACGGCGGCCAATGACATCGACCCTCTGCAGGTATCGGGTCGGGCTGCACCGCAGCCTGTGCTGTGCAGAGGGGATTTATGCATCTACCCTGGTATTTCCGAGCTGGACCCCGTCACTCTGGATGCAATACTGCACTCCCTGGGTGCTGCGACGGTGGTTCACCGGCCGCCTGACCCACTGGAGAGCGGTGCTGCAAGCTACTACCGTGGACATTGTGGTGACGGTGCCCCTCTGAACTTTGACCCCGAGTAGTTTTCCTTCTGGCTCTGGCAGTACACCACTCTGGTGGTGTGCTGAGATGTGCTTTGACCTCAACATGGTCTTCGATTTGGTTTATGCTTTACTTTGACATCTACAATCTTCAATCTGGTTTGCTGCCAC
>LGRX02019881.1:0-15540 GCA_001247695.2 Cymbomonas tetramitiformis | reverse complement strand
GGCACATATCTTCCTAGAATGACTCTCGGCCCGGAATCAAGAAAAACACGTGTTTTTGCTAATTTTCAAATGTTTTCCATACTTAAGGATGAAAAATCGACCGGCCCGCTTTCGGCCCGGAGCTCTTTTTGGGCGCTGCTCTCGGCCCCGGGCCGGCCAATCCCCATAAGATATGTGCCCTGCCCCACTTCCGCCGCGGCTTTCTGCGTACCCATCGACGAGGAGGATGCGGAGGGAGTCCATGCGCTAGCCATGTGTGCTCTCTTTCAGGAGGCGGCAGATGATGGGGCTGAGGCTTTTGCCCGCGCGGCGACGGCGTACGGTCCGCCAACGGTGCTGTGCGGGGGTGTTGTGGGAGGCATCGACGTGTCGGCCTATGGCTACTACCCAAATTCAAAGTCCTACCATAAGGACCTACGTGCAAATGTGTTTTCCTCGCATAAACATCACGTAATTGGTTCAACGTGCGATCACCCATCCTATTGGGAATATTATTATTTTGGAATAGAAAAGTGACCTTCCTGGAATAGAATTTTGAATTCTGAATTTTAATTTACAGATCTGCCTCAAAAATTCTTCCGCCTTTCAAGAATGATATTTCCCAAAATTTCCCCCACCTCCTTCTAAAAATATAAAAGTTTCTTCAAAGATGTCATCAGTCGACACAATAATTATATTGTCACTTCGATCTCCGAAAGTCATGACGTGTCCGACCTCGTCCATGTGCGGCCGAAAAAGATATCAAAACACAACGCTGGCTCGTACCCGCTCAGACCTGTATCTCACGCAGCTGGATAGTGACTTACGGGGGCCCGTAAGTCAAAGTCCAGCTGCGTGAGATACAGGTCTGAGAAATAAATACGCAGCACCAAAACTTAGCATAATGATTAAGAGGTGCGTTAGGAACAACATATTTTTTGCGCGCGCGAGATCCGTGCACAACCTGGGGTCTGGGACGCCGCGCATGGAAGGGGGTCATTGGGCACGCATCGAGCCAACCGCTCGACATACGCATCGCATAAACGCATCTTGCATATCACAAACCTTCCACGCATATCATATATGCATAAGGAACATATTTTGAGCATCTGACAGCGCGCTGTCAGCTCTAGCGAAAACGCGGATGTCAACCGCGTCCACATTTTCGCTAGGGTTTCCTCCCTCATCCGCGCGCTCGCCTGCAAGCGTGCGTGCGCAGCGGATGAGGGAAGCGACTAGCAAAATATTATCTAATATGCGTTATCTTTTAACGGTAATTCGTATACACTGAAAAGCCCACTACAAATCTCGCTAAGGGCTGGCGCGTTCATGTGGGTATAGTGAGCGTGAATTTACGATTTTCGCAACTTCCAAAAGTAGCGAACGGGGTTATCATTGGAAAAAAGGTTATCGAGGAATAGATAGCTCCAAAATGGGGAATAGAATTTTCGATCTGTTTTTGGGGAATAGATTATATGTCACATGTAACCATGCTTAATTCAATCGAGCGCCAAAAAAATTTACAAGCAGTTTGACTAGCACACTCCCCAACACTTCACAGCCATGGAGGACCAGGAGGAGGAAAATGTAGCATGAAGCATAATTTTTTCCACCATTCGATTCTAAAGCGTTTGTATTCATTAGGTGAATACCTTTCGTTTGAACTATCGATTGGCCCCATCCGCAACCGCATCAGCTTAGCCTTCGCGACTGCAAGCTAAGTTGGTGCGGTGTGAGATGGTTTCAACCACTTGCGGCTTTGCATAATAGGGGTTTTCGTGAGAATCTTCTCACGAAACTTGGCAATGATATTGTTCATATCAATATCAGTGCACCCTCAAGAGCATATGGCAAGCCGTTGAGTATATTAAAGACGGCCGCGTGCTGGCATGATGCCTTTTGGGTTTGAAACCCAAACCCAAGCATGCCAAACAGCGAAGGGCTTCCCGTGAGTTCCAGCGCACGTAACTTTGCAAAATATATTGATAAGATGCATATATTTCACTTTTCTGAAGTGCAAGGTTTGCGATAGCTTGTGCGCGAAGTTAACATATCATTTCTTTGACCCAGATTTATGAGTTTGTATATCACGCTAAAATCTGTGTCAAAGAAATAGTAATACCATTTTGTGCACAGACTTTCTTAGACCTTGTGCTTCGAATATATCAAAGATAAATATCTTGGCAATATTTCTACGCAGTTACGTGCGCTAGAACGCACGGGAAGCCCTTCGCTGTTTAGCATGTATTGGGTTTGGAAACATTCGAACCCAAGCCCAATAGATCTGCCAAAGAAATAAATTGATGGTTTTGCCAACAAGTTATCTCAAACCTTGTGCTTCTGAGAACTGAAAGATATGTGTCTTGTAAATATTTGTGCATAGTTTCGCGCGCTATAACGCACGGGAATTGCTTTTCAGTTTGGCATGTATTGGGTTTGGGTAAACTCGAACACAAACCCAATAAATCTCCAAAGAAATAAATTGATGGCTTCGTGCACAAGGCTTTTGAGGCCTTGGGCCTTTGGCAACTAAAAGATATATATCTTAGTAATACTTTTGCAAAGTTACGGGCGCTGGAACTCACGGGAAGCCCTTTGCTGTTTGGCATGTTTGGGTTTGGATTTGCATGTACCGAAACCCATGATGTGTAGCACGCGTTTTGCGCATAGCTGACATCAGAGGTTGTGCGTTTGAGGGTGCACCAATATTGCTGTTAGCAATATTGGTGCCAAGTATCGTGCGCTAGAACGCACGAGAACCCCTCCGCTGTTTGAGTTTTGATGCGATGTGCATGAAAGTTATAAGGGCCTCTCAGCTTAGCTCGCAGTCGCGACTGCAAACTGAGCTGATGCGGCCACGGCTCAGTCAAGAGCTAAAAAAACTCCTACCTAAGAGTCTAAATGATATATCTTTGTGCATTACGAACGTTGGAAAATGTTTTCCCAGTCTAATTTACTCGCAAACAGTGTGGGCAATCATACGTGCAGTGAAATATTCATGGCCGTGAATTTAATATTCACGGCCGTGAATTTAATATTCACGGCCGTGAATTGCAGATTCGGGAGGGCGTAAACCGTACGTTTAGGGCTCTACAGTATGTGAGAACTGAAGTCGGCTTGGTTGCAAAGACCTGTCTGGTATTTTCTCTAAGTATTTTCAGACGTTCCCAAAGTGACCAAAAACCGAACGATCGGCGATCGAACGGTTTTCGGTCACTTTGGGAGTGAGATCGTGAGTTTAGGCTTGGTGACAACACGCGAAACAACACTGAGTATTTTCAGACGCGTTCCCAAAGTGACCAAAAACCGAACGATTGGCGATCGAACGGTTTTTGGTCACTTCGGGAGTAAGATCGCGAGTTTAGGCTTGGTGACAACACTGAGTATTTTCAGACGCGTTCCCAAAGTGACCAAAAACCGTTCGATCGCCGATCGAACGGTTTTTGGTCACTTTGGGAGTGAGATCGTGAGTTTCTAAGGCTTGGTGACAACACGCGAGACAACACTCAGTGTTTAAGTATTACCAGTGTTTAAGTATTACCGTCTGAAAATACTTGAAGAAAATACTCACTGTTTGATTTGTTAAATATGCAATTTTAACTAAAGGCGGAAGGCTTTCTCTCCGGGAGTGTGCCCCTGTCCAGCGAAATAAAGATCTCTAAGATTGTATACTAATCTGAGTAATCTTTTGCTTCAAAATATTATCACATATTCCTACTTAGTATGATGTGGGTACCCGTTTCGCAAAGAAGATGAAACCCCATGTAGCGCAACTATTGCGGGTTTCAAATTCCTTAAATTCCACCCGCTTCCGCCAAATGAACGCGTCATCCCACAACGAGATGTGTGGTTGACCGTTCAGTTTGTGCAATTTGTTTAGGGAAAACAACGCATACGAAATACTATTTTTGCTAACGCTTCCCTCATCCGTTGCCCAGGCTCTCTTGCAAACGAGCGCGCGAATGAGGGAAGAAACGCCTAGCGGAAACGTGGACGCGGTTGACATCCGCGTTTCCGCTAGAGGTGAAATTGCACTGCCAAACGGTCAGTATGTGTTTATTATGCTTATATGATATGCGTGATATGTTCATGCTGTGCAGGATGCGTCCCTGTTGGGCGTGAGTCGAGTTGGCTGGCTCGAATCACGCCCATTACCCCCCTCTCAAGACCCGTCCAGCATCCTAGATTCCGAACGGATCTTGCTTCCAACCCTTTCTAATTTAAGCAGAATTGCCTGCACACTCGGTATCGTGGTCAGGAACTCGCGTAGCATTACGTATCTCGTTCGATGAAAGCCACGTACGGTACCTGGTTCAACGAAAGCCACGTATCTGGTTCAACGAAAGCCACGTATCTAGTTCAATGAAAGCCCCGTATCTGGTTCAATGAAAGCCCCGTAATCTTGCTTGCGCAAAAAAAGTTGTTCCTAACACTTATTATATATGTAGTCAACTGTACAAGGGAACCGTGGAAAGCAAGGGCAACGCACCTTTCATTTTTGATGGAGAATCTTTTACCCTGTCCTTTTTCTTGAATAGAGGACAATAAAATGCATACCATCAGTGTGTTCAACAGTACATCGATACCCGCCATAATCGCAAGAAAGGCACACCCTAGTGTACTTTTTCGGAGGCTTCCTCATGTTTGCAAAACGAAAGTGAACAGATGGGTGGGGGGAAAATTTTAACGCTTTATTAAAAATTTAAACGCAAAACTTTAGACGCATATGCATGTGTCACACACCTATTCCCCAAAAACAGACTGAAATTTCTATTCCCCATTTTGGAGTTATCTATTCCCGAATCATTATGCTACCGTTATCATTGCGCACGATGCGGATACCCACTGACTCAGCAGGAATATGTGATAATATTAGATACAAATAAGTTACTTAGATGTGCACACAATCTTAAAGATCTTCAATTGGCAGGACAGGGTCTCGCTGCGAGAGAGAGAGCGTTCCGCGGTAAGTCGAAAGTGCATATTTAATAAATAGCATCTGTACCCGTAATACGACAATGGGGAAAGTGTTTCGTCAGTGGGGAAATTGGAAGCGTTTGTACTGTACGAGTATCACGTATGCGTCTGTCGTCTCCCTTTGAAGATTCTCTCAACAAAATATATAAACGCAAGTCCCGAGAAAGCAGTCATATGCCACCCAAGAAATGTGGCGTAAACCACTTCAACCTTTTTCGCGGGTGCGCACGATTAAGTAGAGAAATTTACACGTTTTCAGCGAACGGTTGAGATGAATATCTTTATATTCCCGAATTCTCTCCGACTAATGTCTCACGTACTGCATCGAAGATGGGAACTGCATTGCGCCACATCAGCTACAGTTTTCGACATTCGATATCTCCAGCCTCTTATCGCCAGTTATATCCACGAAAGAGAAATTTATATTCTGAGGGGGTCGTGTACTTAACATATGACATTTCCCAAAGCAATGTTCGCCCCCCCCCAAGGTAGTCGGGGCACCTGTATGACCCCCCCACCCCCCCCCCCCTTGCCCCCCAAGGCATTGCAAAAAGTGTCTGCTCGAAGGTACCAAATTTTTAAAAATGTTATATCTAGGAATTTGTTCACCGCTTCAAGAAATTTGCATAAAAAATTTAACTATGAAATTGAACTGCCACATATCGTCTTTTTCGTGGACGAATAAAAAAACGAAAATTTCCCCCAATATTTCCCGATATACATATATCCCTTTGGCATCATTGTTATAATAATTTTTCGAGGGACGGTATAAAATTTTCAGGCTGCATTAATTAATAAAATTTTTATTTTCTATTCCAGGAAGGTCACTTTTCTATTCCAAAATAAATGCACATCCCATCCTATTTATGAGTCAAATGAATATTTCAAGTTGTGGGTGCATGCATAGGGTGACCTTTGGAGTGCTTAAATTGCGCACGCTTTGGTGGTGTTTTTTTTTCAATTTTCAGCAAAAAAAGCTAGGTCCTACCATAAGGACCTACATTTAAGCCCGGCTATCCGCTTCACAATAGGTCCTACGAAAATTTCGAGACCTGTGTCGTCAAGTTCTCGAGCTGCTCTTTCCGTAATGTCTTGTCAAAAATTCCATCCGAGTTCATCTTGGCCCTCAAAATAGTGGTTGAACCAGCATTGGCTGTCAAAGCTGGAAAAGGCACTAAATCGCCCAAAATAATAATGCCCTTCGTCCGGCTCAACGATGAATACACGCCAAAATATCGCACATTCTGCCTATGTAGATGGCTCGAAAATTCAATTATTGTGTCTATATGGCGACAATAGCGAGGTAATAGTGTGTAAGCGGCATGTGCGCATTCAATATAGCATCCCCGACTTCGGACCAAAGCCAAAATTGACTCTTAAATTTTATGACATTTGACTAAAAATGATGGGACAGGTTGATTGGGGTGCAGCTAGATGTCCGCTATGAGGTTATCGACTTGTGCTCTATTCTAAACATGATTGTATATAATGCTACGGTGCTACTGGATCATTGGACGCATGCTCAGCCTCCATAGTCTGTCGGCGAAAAATTATGAAAAATGTGCTATTATTTTAAGAGATTTTTGGCTTTAGAAAAGTTCTCGACGATTTTTTACGCTACCTGTGCCTAATACGGGTAGTGTAGCATCCCGCTTGGGTTAAAACTCGGCAAGTGGGAAAGAGGGGACTGAGTTCAGGTCCTAAATATGCCATAAACCGGAGGGTAGCCATTCACGATACCAATAGGATACCTTAAAAAATTATTGAAAAAGTGGTCCTTATGGTAGGACCTACAGTAATCACTCACCTTTAAGAAAACAGGAAATTCACGCCAGCCAATTTTTACATAGAGTTATTAGATATGGGGTCGATGTATTAGATATGACGGAGTTTGGAAAAACGCTGGCTGTTTCCTTAACGTCGAGTTTCCTTAACGGTGAGTGATTACTGTACAGCGTTCTAGGTCCTACCGTAAGGACCATCGGGTAGTAGCCACCTACGGCTTCTCCGTTGACGCGGTGACACCGGTGGCGGGGACGTCCGGTGACGACATCCTACAGCGGCTGGACGACCTCGCGGCGGAGGTCAACGCGGCGGTAGAGCCTAAGGTACATTACACTCACGCCTCTTTCCCGCCGCCTGGGGGCATTGCGACGCAGGCTTCGGCTCTGGTGTGTGACACTGCAGGCGCAGGTACTACACCGGAGGAGCAGGTTCCGGCAGGTGGTGCGGCGGCATCGGCATCCGCCGTGCCGGCCCCTGCTATACCTGTCTTGGAGAATGAGAATGAGAAAGAGCTCCTGGAGCTCTACGGCTACGGCCCGCCTGTGTCCCTTCAATCGACGCGGGTGACCACCACGGAGAAGTCAAGCGGTGAATTCGCGGGGGTTGTGGAAACTGTCAACCACGCCGCGGTTGCGCCGGTTGACTTGACCGGCTACGTCACCGATGACTACGAGGATTTTGCAGACGGCAGCTTCGCCGTCAAGCCGCGGGCTCCGGCCATCTCGGCCAATCATGCGTCAGGGCCCGCAACCCACGTGCCTGAGTCTGGTGGTGCTTCCCGCGCCTATGGATGTGGCAAGCCGCCATGAGGCTTCCCCGCACATGCGGGCCCGTGGGGGTTTCCTTACTTTCTCTCCCTTATCCTTTTCATCTCGATCATGGGTGTGGGAGCTGCCGCCTACACGGCGGCCAATGACATCGACTCTGTGCAAGTATCGGGTCGGGCTGCACCGCAGCCTGTGCTGTGCAGGGGGATTTATGCGTCTACCCTGGTATATCCGAGCTGGACCCCGTCACTCTGGATGCAGTACTGCACTCCCTGGGTGCTGCGGCGGTGGTTCACCGGCCGCCTGGCCCACTGGAGAGCAGTGCTGCAAGCTCCTACCGTGGACATTGTGGTGACGGTGCCCCTCTGAACTTTGACCCCGAGTAGCTTTCCGTCTGGCTAAGTATGACAGTACACCACTCTAGTGGTGTGTTGAGATGTACTTTGACCTCAACATGGTCTTCAATTTGGTTTATGTTTCTACTTTGACACCTTTAAATTCTTCAAACCGACTTGCTGACACAGTGCCTTTCAGTAGTTTGGCAGGACCTGAGTGCCTGTATGTTTCTGCTCTTGTGCCGGCTAGAGGGTTCCAGATTGTGTATCAGAATAGCACAGTTGGATTAGCAGTTAGGACTTGTCACCCTAGCTTCTGCCCTAACTTACCCTAACTTCTCTGACTTACCTGTCAGTCACCACCCACAGTGTTGGGGTGGTGTGCTGAAATCTGTATAGGCAGCCCTGACCGGGAGTCCCGGTGCAGGCCCCTATGACAGATTACCAGGTACTGTAGCCAACACTGGACCGTGACTGATCCGTAAGCCTATGCCGTGACACACCGAGTGTCACAGGTAGCTAGTCTCGAGACCGTTCCGACACCGTGACCGTTCCGGGTATATCTAGCTTAGGGTTTATTTCTTATACGAGTTTATCTATATTGGTTCCAGGACTGTCTGATATCCGTGAACCGGGATATTCCAGTATGTATTCATACGTCGCTTCAAACTCGACGCTTGAGCGCAGAGTGGGGCTCGAACACGAGACCTCGTGGTTCATAGTCGCACGCCTTGCCAACTACGCCATCTGAGCCCAATTACACCATCTGAGCTGAGTAGTTGGGCTCAGATGGTGTAGTTGGCAAGGCGTGCGACTATGAACCACGCGGTCTCGTGTTCGAGCCTCACTCTGCGCTCAAGCGTCGAGTTTGAAGCGACGTATAAATATATATTCAGAGTTGATCGCCTGAATATAAATTTATATTGGAGAGCTAGTGCTTGTCGCTATTACGTTCTCCATCAAATAGCTAGATAGCATACCTGCAATATGCCGTCGAGTTTGCTCCATTCCGTTAACTATAGAGCGTTTCATGAACAATCTTGTACACGCTTAGGATGCGCCAACCTGCGAAGGTACCCTATCAGCCATGCCTTTTAGAGGTCCCTAGAGGCCTCCCGTTCGCAAGCAGGCAAGAAGAAACAACAATAGCTAGATGACATAGCTCCAATCAGGGAACATATCAAACTTTTATGTCGTACGGCCAACACTCAAGATTTGCATCGGCCAAGTTTCGGCCATCCCGGCCAAAATCTAAAATTGCCCGCCGCAGGCGCAAAATTTTAATTTTAAGTATGACGATATCATAAAAACCGCAAAATTTCGGTTCAATTTTCAATTTTTTACATAATTCGTCTCGGCCAACAAGCAAAAGCACACTCGGCCAAACTTCGGCCACGACCCTCATCGTACGGCCACTGGCCGGCCATAGGGGGTTGATATGTTCCCTGGCTCCAATATGCGGTCGAGATTGCTCCATTCCGTTAACTATAGAGCTCTTAATGAACATTCCCCCTAGTGCTCAGCATGCGCCAACCTGCCCAAGTACCCTATCAGCCATGCGTTTTTAGGGCCCTAGAGGCCTCCCATTCGCAAGCGAGCGATAAGAAACAATAGATAGATAGCATACCTGCAATATGCCGTCGAGTTTGCTCCATTCCGTTAACTATAGAGCGTTTCATGAACAGTCTTGTACACGCTTAGCATGCGCCGATCTGCGAAGGTACCCTATCAGCCATGCTTTTTAGAGGTCCCTAGGCGGGCCTCCCATTCGCAAGCGAGCAAGAAGAAACAATAGCTAGATGGCATACCTGCAATGTGCCGTCGAGATTGCTCCATTCCGTTAACTATTGTATAGAGCGTTTAATCAATCATCTCCGCCACGCTTAGCTTGCGCTAATCTGCGAAGGTACCCTATCAGCCATGCGTTTCAAAGGGCCCTAGAGGCCGCTCCCATTCGCAAGCGGGCAAGAAGAAATAACAGTTAGAGGTCACACCTGCAATATGCCGTCGAGATTGATCCATTCCGTTAACTATAGAGCGTTTAATCAATCATCTCCGCCACGCTTAGCTTGCGCTAATCTGCGAAAGTACCCTATCAGCCATGCGTTTTAAAGGGCCCTAGAGGCCTCCCATTCGCAAGCGGGCAAGAAGAAATAATAGTTAGAGGTCATGCCTGTAATATGTTGTCGAGTTTGCTCCATTACGTTAACTACTGTACACAGCTTGCAATAACGAATTATCGTATCCTCGTTTTCGGTTGTTGGTTTAACCTATTTGCGGGGAAAAGAGATAGCGAAAGCGGGCATTAAAGCGCTTCTGCCAACTCGTAATGCCAGAGTTTCTCCGAGCCTCTTCGATAAACTGTAACGTCGACCCTCGCGTGTCGCAGGCCGCGCAACGGCCGCGCTCGGAGAAACTCTGGGAACAAGAGTATGGCTCCATCCAACACCAAGACCAGTAATTGTAAGAGACCTCTGCTCTTTATAGACCAGGTATTTTGAAATTACAAGTGCGGGCGCTCTGACCCCCCCTACACTTCCGACTTGGTGCCGCGAGACTAGGTGGAGGGGGAGGGGGACTTGGGACTCTAGTCCGCCTGGTGAAGGGTGGGGGGACATGTGACTTGCACAGCTGAGACAAAGTCCCCCCTCCACCCAAGTCCCCCCCTCCACCTTGACGTCACCGCCATAGATGCTGACTTGGAACACTCTTGACTCTTCGTGGAACACTGTTTTACCTGTATAACTCAAAAATAAAAAATTAAAAATGGAATATAAATACAATCGCCGATAAAATATGTCGCTTGCGGGCGATTTCGCATCGCCTTGACCCACGGACGTGGTCGATATAAGTTCGCATGTTGGGCAAAAATCGCCCTCAAAAACTTTTATATCGCTGGAAATAACGCGGTATTTTGAAATTATGACCACGCGGACATGTGGCGGGGGGTGGACTTGGGACCTTGGACAAAGGCGATTTTCAAGGTGGGGGTGTTGACCTTGGACTTCGTAGGCTGAGAGAAGGGGGTACACATGGACTTCCCCAAAATGGCTTATAGAGCGCCCGCACTTGTAATTTCAAAATACCTGGTATATTTATATGATTTAGCACCAGAGCAAATGACCTTACCTTACCTTAAACAACCAAACCGCGAATGATAGAGCGGGATAATGACATTATTAGCGTCGGTCATGGTTATGGCTCAGTCAGCGTTCACTGTTTATTCTTTGTGATGAAATATATAAAACGAATGATGAGATAATCGAACGATCAGATTTCAGATGGCCTACAGGCCTAGCGGAGATCTCAAAATTGAGATCGACCAAGCCTAGTTTTGAGTATGAGTTTGAGTATCAGTATGGGCAGTATCATACGAGGTACCGATACGCCCGCGCCCCTTCGCTTGCCTTCCTGCGCTGGGTATGAGACGTAGACGTTGGTGGTGTCATGCTGTCATCACCCACGCCAGCATCAGCACCAGCACCAGCACCATCATCATCAGATCACCACAGGCGGAGGCGAGGCGCGAGGGGACACGGATGGCGTCACCGTGACACTCCACACTCGAGGTCGACACTCGACACTGCGCCAGCGCAGCGTAGGGCCAGCACCAGGCACCTTTATACCCTTGACCTTCGACAAGACCAGGGGGGATAGTAGATACTTAGTACTACGTAACTCCCCCTGACAAGACCTTGCAGTGAGCCAGTGACACACCTTTAGTTTTTTCTTTTCTTTTTTCTTTTTAGACAAATGATCCCAGCCAGACATCAATATCGACGTGGACCCCTTATCTGAGCGGAATTCAAAAAAATAGTCAAGTACGCTCTCGTAGGCAGGTATGTGGTATCAGATGATACGAGATTCAGATAGGCTCTACTGTAGCGCTCTACAGTCAACAGTGACACACACTACAGTGACACTGCACTGTGACACTGCACTGTGACACTCACACTGGTACCCGGAAAAATGCAAATCGACCGTTGTTCTGGCCGTGGCCCTCGATTGGTTTGTCGATATAAATGGCATGCATTCTCGACGTTCACGTTGACCTAAGTCGCAGTCGAAATCAATCGCATGTTGTCACACGCGAGTTAGAGTATATAAATATCATATACATTCAATAACATTCCATGTCCGTGTCCCTTTTTCATGTGAGATATAAACAGATAGTTTACCAGCACCAGCACCTTTTTGAGACTCTGATAGGGCGTCATTTGGCTTCATGGCCAACTGCCTGGGCGAAAATCCTAGAAATTGGATATGGCCTGATTATCGTACGAACCTCATTCGTACACTTGGGGCAAAGATAACGGACACGGTCGGAGTTATCTCAGGTAGTCCCACGTAAGTTCTGAGCACCCTTCCCGCGTGAATCGAAGCAGCACCACATCCACATCCAACATCGAGCTTGAGTCACTCTGACTCTCCAGAGTTCAACCGCAATGTGCTTTTAAAGCGAAACATCGTTATTCATAAGCATTCCTTCGTTTCATAGAACCTCAAAATGTTTCGCTCTGTAATTTGTGTTGCCCTCTTCGCGGCGGTGGCCGTGTCCGCCTTCGAGGACATTGAGCTTGCCAACACCCCCAATGCATTGGTGAGTCCCACGCAACAAACTTGGCGTTTAGTAGTGTTAGAGCATAACAACCATCCGTTCATCTCGCTGCCTTCCTGCACGATCTCTCGCACCCTTGCACACAACACACAGTTGCAGTAAAGGATCATATATTGTGGCATCTGCCACGACTCATACAGAGAAGTTCAAAACGCGATAGCCCTCTCTCTCTCACCGATCAGTGTTGGTTTATGTGTTTATAACCAACAGGAGGAAGCCAATGCTCGTGGTATTTTCGACAGCTGGATGTCAAAGATGGAGAAGTCTTACGAGTCTGCCGAGGTACAGTTGCTCACACGCTCAAAAGGAGCAGTTCTTTGTATAGTATACCATAATGCACAAATCCATACGAGTCCCCTCACTACCTTTGTGATCTCCAATCGTACAGGAGAAGGAATCCCGGTTCCAGGTTTTCCACATGAACATGAGGTTCGTGAGTGAGCACAACACCAACGAACAAAATACACACAAGGTCGGTCTTAACGGTCTTGCCGATCTTAATGTAGATGAATATCGCAAGCTGCTTGGCTTCCAAAAGGTTGAGAAGACCTCCACCACCGACTTCATGTATGCTGACACCGCACCCGCGGACTCCGTCGACTGGCGCACCAAGGAAGCTGTTACCCCAGTGAAGAACCAGGCACAGTGCGGCTCCTGCTGGTCTTTCTCCGCTACTGGCGCAATTGAGGGTATTAACGCTATCAAGACTGGAAAGTTGGTGTCAGTCTCCGAACAAGAGTTGGTGTCTTGCGATAAAGTTGACTCCGGATGCCAGGGTGGTCTTATGGACAATGCTTTCGACTGGGTTGTGCAAAACGGTGGACTTAACACCGAGGAGGCTTACCCCTACGTCAGCGGAAGCGGCAACGTATGCCCTATTCTAAACTCCCCGCAACCTTTGCACAGTTTGCACTTCCACGAGCTATGTTCAAATAGTTTATATCCGGACGATTGACGTTAGACGTATTGACATACAGGTGCCCGCTTGCGACTCCTCCAAGGCCAGCGTGGATGCGGTGACTATCGATGGTCACGAGGATGTGCCCAAGGACTCTGACTCTGCTATGATGAAGGCTCTTACCAACCAGCCCGTGTCCGTTGCGATTGAGGCTGACCAACAAGCTTTCCAGCTCTACACCTCCGGCATCTTCTCCGCTCCTTGCGGTACTCAGGTATGGATGTTGTCCTCTTGCCCTCTTTCTCCACGAGCTAGTAGATGGTTGTTAGCCGGGCATATATCTGTTCCTACACGTTCGTTCGTTGACGTTCTTGTGTGCACTGCTTCAGCGCTGCACTAGTTGGTTGTGTCTCATTATTTCTGTTTTCCTGAAAACCGTACTGATTTTTTTGGTTGGAACAGCTTGACCATGGTGTTCTCGCTGTTGGTTATGGTTCCGGCTACTGGATCGTGAAGAACTCCTGGGGAGCATCTTGGGGTGACAAGGGCTACATCAAGATGGCCAACGGTGTCTCTGGTGCTGGACAGTGCGGTATCCTGTCGTCTGCCTCTTACCCCACCAAGAGCGGCTCCGGACCATCCCCTGGACCCGGACCTTCCCCTGGACCCGGACCTTCCCCTGGACCCTCTCCTCCTGGTCCCGTGCAGTGCAACGCTGGCACCACCTGCCCTTCTGGAAATACCTGCTGCTGCGCAATTGAGATCCTTGGCATGTGCCTGGAGTACGGCTGCTGCCCTCTCCCCAACGCCTCTTGCTGCGATGACCACGTGCACTGCTGCCCCAGCGATCACCCCGTGTGCGACGTATCTGCCGGCACTTGCGGTGACTCCAGTGGCAACACCGTGTCCATCTCCAAGAAGACCAAGGCTGCTAAGGTTGATTTCATCGATCGTGTCGTGAGCAAGGAGGTGAAGAACATTTTCGGCTTGTAAATATTTTGTACACTAGAGTTTGACCAAACATAGGAACATAGCTTAAGCTGTAAATGTAATGTAATACCCAAAAAGTTATGAAAATATGGAGTTTTGATTTGCATTCTGAGAGACGGAAGCATGTGTGGGTGGAATAATACTGGCCTACCTCTCAGTTAACCAAAACAATGATGATGACGATGTTTTAAGTCATTGTCATGAACTTTGCAGAGAAGTTATTGATTTATATATGCACTACTCTTTTCCCAGGGAGGGATTGAATGCAATGTTCGTAGACGTTGTTTACACGGTGACCTCAAACTAACAGGGAATTTCGCGTCGTCATCAGATGAAACTGTAGAGAACTATTTGGCTGGTTATTTTCGTAGTTTTCACTTCCACTATCTCTTTACAGTTGTCCCTGCGCAGTCCGGATATGTCGCACAAAGAAGGGGAAAGAGACAGGTGAATTTTCGCCACTGTCTGCCCACAGACGACACAGGATGGAGTGTCTACGACCGGAATTCCCGAGGGTCTTCCTGCCTGACACATGGCCTCTACAAGAGTGTCGAAAAGACTATCTCGGAATTGTACACGACTAGTTTTCGTCGATTTTTGCTTTTTGCGATCATTCCTGGGCGATCTAATTAATCACGCAAACAAAATTCAGCTACATGCAAGTGTTCGTTCATAAAATGCTCGCATGTAGATGTACATGAAAGGGATATACGCATGCGTGAGTTGAATTTTTTCGTGGTTTTAAGTCACGAATGGCCAACGGGTATATTTTGCACAAAATGATAATTTCGTGCATGTAAAGTTCACGCGTGAAAAGTGTGGTGCACGCAAAAGTTGTGGTTGGCTCTTGCAATTATGGACACTGTCCAAAACATTTAGTTTGAATACCTAAATCGATGAAATGACGAAACTACTCGTAGTTGGTCTTACCAAACCCCTGGTAGGTGCCATGTGGATGTTTCTTTCCACTTTTCGGCTTGCGTCGTGGGAGCTTTGATTTCTTCGAAACCTCCGGCGTGCGATAAGAGCGTTTCTTCCCTTAGTTCCCTTAGCGCTGTTCACTTCTGCACAACTGCCAAAAGCAAACCCACTCGAAAATTTTGCCCAAGTGGGGAATGACAGTCTGTAGGAGGCGCATGCGCTGGATCCAGCTCCATCCCCCCCACTCCCCCCCTGAACAAGGCTACAATT
>LGRX02019880.1:0-24712 GCA_001247695.2 Cymbomonas tetramitiformis | reverse complement strand
AGCCAATCATTGCAACAGGAAGAGCTTTGTAGGAGTGCTCTGAGTGAGCCAATCATTGCAACAGGAAGAGCTTTGTAGGAGTGCTCTGCAGCAAGACGAATAAAGCAGTGCAAAGCGCACAGCTCGACACCTTCACGGCGCGATGGAAGCCTCCGTGCTGCTATGTGTCACATTGACCGGGGAGAGGTACACAACGTAACGGGCGCGCCCAATCACCCCCTCCCAAGCACGCAGGGGCATTGCATCTTGCCCATTTTGCCAGGCAAGTCAGAGGGGTGCTGCAGGCTTACTTTGCTGTTTTCATCGACCTCTCCGCTGTCAGCAATGATGACATCTGTCAGAGGTTTGGCGCTCGCCCCTGTGGGGATATCCTCGAGCTGCTTCACGATATCGAGGCCTTCAATCACCTTACCGAACACCTCATGCTGTGCAAATCCACCCCCCACAAGCTCTTGGATCCTGCTCCCGCGTATCGACCCTCCACCACCTGCCCACGTGCTTAGTCTTAAGCGTATCGACCCTCCACCACCTTCCTACGTGCTTAGCTCCAGCCGCTTGACCCTCCACCACCTGCCTACGTGCTGGGGCTCCAGACGCACCACCCACAACCTGCCCACGTGTTTGGCTCCAGCGTATCAACCTCAACACCGTCTCCAACGTGCTTGGCCTGTTGGTCAACCTCTGGGCACCACCTGCCCAATGTGCTTGGCTCCAGCGTATCGACTTCCATCACCTGCCCACGTGCTTGGCTCAAGATCGACCCTCCACCACCTGCCCACGTGCTTGGCTCCAGCGTATCAACCCTCCACAACCTTCCCGTGTTCCTGGCGATTCCAACGGCAAGGCTGGGTAAGACGCTGGCATACCTTGCCATCGAGGTGCGGGGTGGACTTGAACGTGATGAAGAATTGGGAACCGTTGCTGTTAGGTCCGCAGTTTGCCATCGACAGTGTTCCCTGCCATAAGCCAGCGCTTCCCGCCCTCCTCTCCCATGGCATGCCTAGCGTTCCCTCTAACAATCTTGTGTGAAACCCCACTCCAACACTGCCTCACCCATTGCACCTGGCGAGCACAAGGCTGCAACCATCGCCCAACCACACCTTGCGCTCCGCTCTCTTGTAACCGCATCAACCTAGCCTTCTCCAACTTACTCTCTCCGCTTTATCTATTATAAGCAGACGGCTGTGAGTGACCTCCATATCCGACTCCCCCAACTAAGGCAGACGATACGCATCGTGGCAAGGAAGGGCTATGTCGAGAAGCACTGTTGAAGCCGCTCGAAATGAAAGACGATGGAGAGCGCTGCAGGCACGTACCGCTGCGTTGTGGCGACACTTTCCCGTAGGGATGAGGGACTCGTCTGCGCACAACGCCCAACCCCCGCCTCATTCTTGCTGCTGGTACCAGGAGTGGCCAGTTATTTGCGGAGCTAATTGATGCTAAATGCACTGCAGTTACTACTGAACAACGAAGTACCAAGGACTTGCTCAAAGTTCACCAAACCTCGACTGTCTCTCAGAGAGCTCGATGACCTGCACTGCGACTCCAGGATTAAAGCATGTGGCCGGTAGGTTTTCGCCAAAACGCCAAAACTCTTTCCGCTCGTGCGAGGCGTGGTGCTGCACGGCCGTACCTTGCGCAGGTCACTCTTACCGCTCGTGCGAGGTGTGGTGCGATCGGACTTCGCTTTTCAACTTAACTTTGGTCTAATAACGATAAGCTAAGAGTTCAAAGGCCCAACTCAGGACTCACCAGCAAACTTTCCACCGTAGATCGACTCCCCGCCGCTGCCGTCCTTGTTTGTGAAGTCGCCCCCCTTTGACATGACAACCAGCGCCCCGGCGAGGGTGAGGCGGCCAGAAGTGCAAGCCCGCTGGCGCCGTCGTTTCGCGCGGCGTACCTCATACACTCCACAGAAGGACTCTACTACCGAACGGCGGACGGAAGCTTAAAAATATAAGTTCAGCGAGCCATTCACGCCCACGAGCATATGCAGAGATACAGACAAGGGTGTGGAGGCACGACCTGCAACATGAACCCGGGGATAAGCCGATGGAAGGGACAGTTCTTGTAATGCAGAGGCTTCCTTGTCTTAGCTCCAATCCCTGATAGCGGCAATATGGCGCAGTGAGGCGCCACGGGCGACAGCAACGGCCCGCGAAGTGCTGAGCGGATCCGGTCGCACTAATATCCTCCCTCGAATGTTCGAAGGGTGGTGGGATACGCAGAATACACACTGACAATGAGGCGTGGCACCAAAACGTTGCCATCACCCTCAATGGACACGAAACACGCTACACTAAGGCGTCCCAAACATGCTGACTAAGTGTAGAGCAACGAACTGCAAAACCAACAACCTTTTATGCGAACGCGATTTGTGTGACAACTTATCGTGTCAACGTCGGCCGATACACTCGTCAAGGTGTGGAAGGGACACGAACAGTCGGTACATCATGCAAGTTTCGGAAACTTTGAGCGAGCAACTCAACCATTCATGCTCACGTGTAGGGTTGCAACTCAACCGCGCGAGTGGGTTGCTGAGGTGTTGAGCGTGCCTCCCTCGCCGGTGCAGAGCTGACGGAAGTTCTCGGCCGTCCTCGGAACGCTATCGGCGTAGAGTTCCTGAAGTGCACAGAGGATATACAATGAGTCACGTAAGTCAACTAGGCGGCTGTCCCAAGAAACACGTAAGCGGGGAGTTTCAAGGAGAGCTAAGGATGCCACACGACTTTTCTATAAAGGAGTGCCTCAGTCATGAACGAAAAGGATGTACGGTTATCAAACCAGGTCATTCTCAGCTTAATGTTATAGTACAGAGAGAAAGAGCACATAGGCAAACATGCTGCGGTTTGAGCGCCAGGAGAGTTTGGTGATGACTCATTGACTCGTTTAACGCTGTCGATATCTCATAGAAGCATAGCAACGGGTACAGGGATAAAATACACAGATAGAACTTCAACGCGATCAAATTGTGACTCTGCAGCGGAGGGTTGAGATTCGGTATCGACAAACATGTCTAGTATCTCAGCTTCTTAAGATCGGTTTGAGACTCGTATACAATAAAAGGACTTTTGTATGTTCTGAAATAACAATATATGGAACAAGACTTAGGGCGTGACGCGTAACGGGAACACTTAAATAGTATTGCTATCAGAAGAAAACGTGTTGCGCGCGCTGGACACGAAGGATTTTCTCACCATAGTGACCCGACCTAGGTGAGATCGGCCGACCTGGATGTCGAAGTAAACTTTGGGATTCTTCTTGGAGGCCATATCCTACGTTCTCGCGGGGGGGGAACAACAAATATCTCAGTTCTTCAATTCGATTCAGACTCTTGGAATCATGTACGTTGTCGGAACTGTGTTTCTCAAGCTCTCAGCTAGGTGAAGTCAGAAGGGTCTGTCTTTTCCCCTGACACCTTTCGGTTTGTCGTTATGTTCGTGTTTCATGTGTTGCTGTTGGGGTCTCAAACCAACTTCGAACTTCAACTTGGCAACTTGAACTTCCATCCGATCGGTCCGGCTAGATTAAGATTAGGGATCTTGGGGGGCAAATCGGAGTATGCAGTATCGCAATCGGACCGTAATTTGTAATTTACTGATCTTTGTGTGATGACACACGACTTAGGGTATTTTAGGGTCATGGACAGGCGATTAGGCGACTATTAGGCGCAGGCAGGCCCTTGACACTAGGACACCTGCCGCTGGAGGCCCTTGCCCTGAGACGCTAGTGTCCAGTGTCTAGGACAAGCGAAGGGCCGGGCCTCGAAGGGGAAGGCGTAGGCGTCCCTTTTTTCTTCTTACATATTGACGTGGCGTTCTACTTGACGTGTCATTGGCTCGATAGTAGGAAGGGATCCAACGCAAGTGTTTCCCGAATATTCGAGGGCAGTCAATAATAAGCAATCCCAGATCAGTCATTAGCATCCACGTCAACATGCCCCACTAACCTTCATGAGGAACTGTTGAACTGTGTGACACTGTCGATGGGGATGGCGATGGCGCTGGCGATGGCGTGTGACACACTCTCGAATACTCTCGACTGCTAACGTAATTGCTTATGTATGATTTATGCTAGCCCTACGCTAGGTGAAGTAGCGTAGGATTCTTCATTCTTCATTCTTCATTCTATCGAATCGCATGAGAATTGAGAAACAGAACAGAAAGAGAAACATCAGCTCCGACTGATTACTCTTTTACTCATTACTGAGTGCCCTCGCAGTCCAGGGAGAGAGATTCACGTCGAAATGAGTGTGTGTAGCGGGCAGGATTCGTGATTTCACGTTTGCGCTGCAGTTGTTTTTAGAGATCTTTATTCTTCTCTTGCAATATCGCGACCTTGATATTTGGCCCTTGCTATGGCCTTCAAATCCCCTTGCGCACTAAGCCCCCCTATCTTGCAATTAGCTAAAGAAAGGCGGACATGTAATCGGTATAAGTGGACAAGGCCGCGCTCAGAAAGTTCGTACACCCCTGCTGCCAATTTATCATATGTCCATTAAGGGGTGTCTTTCAATAATCTTGCTCTCATGTTGTCAAGGATGCTCTGAGCTTTATGAAGGCTTATTCTGACAGTACACTGATGACACAGATCGAATCAAAGCATTTTCACACGCCGAGCGAACGCAACATGAAAGAAACGGACAACAATACGCTTCTTCGCGGCCGCGCAACCTCCGTGTGTGGAATGCACGCAGTGCCGGATCTGTTGAGGGTGAGTCTTCTTACTGGCGACTCAACTTGCGCTTCTTATCTATCCTTCGCCCTTTACACGGTGAATTATATAATTTTCACACGGTCCATTTCGTGGTTTATGGACACTTGGTATTTTGGCACACGGATATGTGGGCATGTGTATAACGACCGTACCTAATGTGCTTCGTGCACTTCGAGCCTCTCTGCCGCTAGTGCCGTCTTACCTGCTTGGCCACAGACCACATTGTTTACAGTTTGCATAACCTATCTCCAGAAAAATATGTCCTTTGATCGTTTCGCGGCTCGCCGCAGTGGAAGACTAGTGTTGAGACCGCCCTGGCGTGCTGCGCCCACTGACTCGTTCTCCCTCTGCTCTGTGGTGTAGCCGAGCTTTCGAAGGGCGACGCCGCTCCCAACGCTTCTAGTGACGGCGTGCCTGACATATCAAGTTTTCTGAAAGGCAAGACGCTCTTGATTTCGGGAGCTACTGGATTCCTCGCGAAGGTCTTAGTCGAGAAGGTGCGTGCTCCCTTCGAGGGCCCTCCCGTTCTCCCTAGCATCCGACCGCTTAATCTATTTTCCCGACCCTCGCTTTTTAAAATGCGAAATACAGTCACGTGCTCGACGCAACATTCCGTACGACTCTGCTGAAACGCGGCCCTCTCAAGCGCTCTGTTATCGTCGCTGCAACTTAGCTGAGCTCGCCCATCTTCAGATCCTTCACGAGCAGCCGGAGGTGCAGCGCGTCTACCTCCTGATCCAGCCCACGACCTCCAACACTGCGGAGGAGCGCTTAGAGCAGGTCCTCCGTCCCACGCCCCCTTTCCTGGCCCCTTTGCCCGGAGTCTCCCTCGGAGGCTCTCTGGGAGCCCCCGTCTGGGGCCGCCGAATCCTGCAAAGGCTCCTGCGAGGGGACCTCTGACTGGCCCAGTTGAGGCCCCTGAGAAGGCTCCTCTGAGATACCCCTCGATAGCCCCCTCTCTGAAGGTTTTATTGCGGGGCCGGCATGGGTTGGCGTCGGCCCGGAAAATGCAAATGCAGTGCGTGCACAACCATGGTGCCCTCCGCGGTGACAGCTGCCTGAGCAGGAATATGATTTGTGTTAGCGCTCACAACCGTCTGAGCAGGAGGGTGTTGTGTGGTGGCATTCACAGCCGCCTGGGCAGGAATATGCTTTGTGGTTGCCCTGCTTTTGGGCCGCTGACCTCACAGGTCGGAAAGTGCGCCTCGCGCTTCGCTCTGAGTGTGTTGTGGCGGTGTATGGCAGCTTATGGAGGCGGCGGTGTTCAACCGCCTAAGGGACACACACGGGGACTCTTATCGCGCGTTTATGCAGTCCAAGCTCTCGGTGAGGGAGGCCGCCGTCACCTTGTCCCCTCCCCACGTTCTCCGCCCACCCGGTTGGGCAGTCCTTTCGTGAGTGTATGCAGTCCAACCTGAGAGGTGAGGGAGTGTGGAAGGCTGCTTAGGGAGTTAATCTGAGCAGTTCTATTATCGGGAAGAATTCATATTTGCTTAGATGCCGAAGAATCTGCACCGTTGATGCTAATCCAGCGCTGTTGCTTCCTCATCTGGGGGCAGGGATACATTGTCCAACATGCACAATGATACTTCAGCTGCATTGAGTATTCAATGCATGGCGCTGCTAATTCATTCACTCGCGTTGCTGATACATCTTGCAGCATCGCCGCATGTACCGCTGATAAACCTAACAGAGTTGTTTATTCAAGAGCGAAACGGGATGCGCTTGCGTCGACGTTACTGCTAGCGTCGGCAAATATGCAATAATTCATACCAATGCGTTTGTGATTAATGCCGCAGACATGGTGAATTAATGTGGTGGCGAATGGAGCTGAAATGGAATTGAAACTGATATTCATCCAACCGCGAAGACGGTTTATCCTGCATCATGGATGATCTGACCAGCAGAATAGGCAATTCAATTCGCAGCGTTCCTGGACGACCCGACAACCTTGATGATCTGCCGACCATAATATATGTTACTATTATAGTGACGTTGTTCCTGACCACAGCGATGATCATTAATCTTTTGGCGTTGATGGGCAATAATCTTTCAGCCTCAGTATCTATGTGCTATTACATAGTCGAGGGGAAACCGGTGTATCTGCAAAGCGGCGGCAAGTTTCTGATCGGCCGCTAGTATAACACGGACTTACGCCGCTGATTTGGCGGGGATCTCTTGCAGGCGGTGTCTGGCACAATTGCAAAGGATGGCCTCGGCCTCCTATCCGACGTGGCACAGGCCCTGCAGGTGCCTTGATGGCTTCCTTTCCCTGGAGTGTCATCCTGCATCTGCAAATGATCACCCTGGATCTTCTGGCGTGTGTGTGTCGCACCTGTCTGTTCTCCCATTCGACTGAGCCGGGCTGGCCAAATCACCCCCCTCCAATAGCTGGCAAACTGCCGCGCGCACCGTCATGCCGTCACATTGATTTAAGCAGTCCTCCAAGGAATGCGCCGCGGTCTAGAAGAGAGTGCCAGGTGCAAGGGCATACGAGAGCCTCTCTCATGGATAGCCGCGCACTGGACTCGGGGATGGCGCGGGAGAGCACAGAACGAAGTGGATGTCGTGGTACATTCAGCGGCAACCACGACATTTGACGAGAGCTTCGACGTGGCGGTGAATGTGAACACCCTTGGGGCCACTCGCGTCCTCTCCTTTGCACAGCAGTGCCGGTGTGTTGCCCACACTTTCGCCTTTGTGCTTCAATGATTGTCCTCCATTTCAACATCTCGATGCCGCTCACATCACAGCACGCCTCTCGATGACGCAGGTGCCACAACAGTGATCGATGCCACGTGCGTACGGCAATGATTGGGCGATATGGGTGTGCCTGTGAATCAGGCGATGCCAGCTAATGGTGCATGTGTCCACCGCCTATGTCAATGGACTCCGCATCGGCCCCATCTCCGAGAGGTCTCCCTCGCTCCATAGAGGACCCTCCTTAGAAGTCAATGATCTCCACCATTCATTGGATGATGTATGATAGTCGCTCCATAGAGAACCCCCCTTAGAAGTCAATGATCTCCACCATTCATTGGATGATCTATGATAGCATGCCGCCTCTCGCTCTCATGAGTGTGATTTGACCCAGTTTATAGGATGGAGCAACATCCATGGGCTGCGATGACGGAGGGTGCTTCCGAGCCGCATTGAGGCACATCGCCTTGCCAGATTTCTACCGAGGATGAGTGGCCCATCTGCGGGGGGCGCATGGCACCTGCTTCCTCCGATCTCCACGGGCGCGAGCGAGGATGCGGGGCTCGCGGCTGCCGAGGATTATGCCGCACTTCGTGTGCTGCAGGCTCACCCCTCATTGCGGAAGAGTGGGTGCCGAGCTGAGATGAGAGGGGTGCCACAGACCCTTCAAGCTAGGAGATTGCATCGCACAAGAGCTCCGAGGTGCGCTCTGCCAGGTTCTCTCTTTTGCACTCCCCCTGCATTCTGTTCCCAAACCCTAAGATGCCTGCTGGGAGCTGCGTTACGCGATGGCCCCTAAGATGCCTACAGGAGGCTGCGCTGTGGCGCCGGCTTCTGTGGAGCCTGCTGGGAGCTGTGTTACCTCGCTGCCCCGTGTGACTCCTGCGAGGAGTTGCATTACGCCAATGGCCCATGAATTCGGATGCTCTCCTCAACGGCGGCCTTCCCCACACGCTGTGTCATCGGTGCTCGGAGAAATACCCACGCTTTATCACCTGGGTCTTTGCTGAACTTGATTTCACCATCGGGTCACATCCTTGTGCATTTCGAGGCCCGTGCGTACGCTGGAGCCTCGCCGACTTCCTGCAGAGCAATTTCGAGTTCCGCCCCCCCTGCTGAACTCGATCCCTAAAAGTTACATATTGGCCCTAATTTTCACCAGACCTTGTCATCAGCACACTGCGGCCTCGAAGGCAGCAAGTTTGCGCATTCTCGAGCGGCCGCCCGAAGGGAGGCACGAACCCCTGTGTGAAGCGTTTGTAAGATATGGGGCGCGCAAGGGGATGTGTGGGGTGTTGGTGCAGGCGATGCAGCACCGAGTCTGGATGTGAACAAGATGATTCGTCTGGCAGCCACGCTAAAAGACAATCCAAAAGCTGGGGGTAATGCAACATCCTACGTCGACCGTGCCCCTCCCCCCCCCGAGCCAACCGAAGAGATTGGCGCAGCAAGACACAAGATGCAAGCGCAATGCACCACAAGAACCTGCCGGATCGGGTCACGGCAGGCTCTAGCTTCCTGCCGGCTCTTGCACAGTAGAACCGGAATGTTTTTCTGCCTTCCGACCCGGCCTGGCATGGGGGGCTGTGCGAAGGGGTCTGCCTTCACCCAGGGGTCCTCGTGCAGGGGTCCTCGTGCAGGGTAGCTGAGGCGGCCCGTGTGCAGAGCTAGCTTACTACGAGCGAACACCGCTCACGCGGGGAGAGAGGATGGTGTGCTGGGGGGGGGTCTGGCACTGCGCAGGGGACGACGAGGCGAAGATGATCGGCTTGCGGCAAGCCAAAAAGCATGGGTGGCAGGTACGTGCGCACCGTGATGTCTGTGATGCTCCCCTCCTTCATCAAGGTCCAGCGTCCCACTGCTGGTTGTGCGGTGTGTGACACTCGTCAGGAATGCAACAATTTTGCCACTATCACGCAACTCCCACACATGCTCGCGCTTTGGTATCTAGCGCTCAGCCCGTCTGGCACACTACTGCCAGTCCCATGTGCCCTTGCCCACTGCATGCCATCGCCTATTGTGCGCCGCTAGTACCAGCAGCACGCTGTTGTGAGCGCCACGATGCTTTGGTCATCCGGCGGCTGAGAGCGCGCTGTTCCATGCAGGACACTTAGGCCGCATCCCTTTGCCTCACCACGAGGGTGAGCCATGCAGGACACTTAGGCCGCATCCCTTTGCCTCACCACGCGGGTGTGCCATGCAGGACACTTATGTATTCACCAAGGCGATGGGGGAGATGCTCGTGGGGGAACAGAGGGGATCCCTCCCGGTGGCGGTGCGCCCGCACCTAAGCGTTTTGCTGCTCCTGAAGGCAAAGTTTTGAGAGCGCTTTTTCTGACAACCCTGCACCTCCCAACGTACGGCTTTCCGAGAGTGCTGGCGGGCGTGACCAATCACTGTGCATTTTGCCCTTGTGTTCCCCTTTCTAAGCATATTTGTTGGCCTTGGACTGTATGACGAGCCCATTACACCGTCCCGCTCTTCTCATGCTGACGCGATTGCCTCGTCGGCGTGTTGGCTTCTGGGCCTGCTGGGCAGGCAGGCTTGTGCGATAAGTCCTGCACAACGTGTCGACCTTTGTCATTTGTGTCGGTCTGGAAGCTGGAAATATATATGGGCCCAGATAAAAGGATATCCAAGCAAGCCTCTCTGTTTGACGGGCAGGGTGGTGAGGCTCAAGACGCAGGGGGTCTGCCGAGGGGGGTTGCACAGGTCGTGCGGCCGAGCATTGTGGAGAGTGCCCTGCGAGAGCCAGTGCCAGGCTGGATCGAAGGGATCCGCATGGTACCATCACCTTCGTTCGCAAGCCTCCAGCACCGTTGATTGAGCACCGGACCTCGTCTCCAGCACCGTTGATTGAGCCATGGCACTCAACGGCTCATGTCGATGCTCCGTCCTTTGCTTTGGTCGAAGCTGGAAGGCTTAGATGGGTGACGATAGGAGGCTCACACGTGTGAGGGGGGGGGGATATGTGCAGGTGGACCCCTTCTTGATAGCATATGGGAGGGGGCAGATGCAAGGCTTCGTTGCCAACAAGCACACCGTGTGCGATGTCATACCGGTGGACACCGTGGTCAACACAATCCTGGGCGTGATGCCGGCGCAGGCAGGCAAGGATGACATGAAGGTATGTGTCTGCACGGGTGTCACTTGCAGGAGAAGCGGCTGCTATGGCGGAAAAGGAGCACTTCGCCACGGTTGTTCCGGCGCGGGGCAGCGGCCATGCGGAGGGCGCCAGCTCAGCGCGGGCTTCGCGCATTGCAGAAAGTTAAAGAAGAAAACATTTCGTCGGATCGAGCGCACTGGGAAACACACTGACAAGCCGCGCCCCCCTGCATCACCCGAGGGTAAAGCAAAGTTGTTGTGAAGTGGCGCTCTGGTTTACGGCTCCAGTCTTCGGGAGCCTGAGTCTCCGTCGGGCACCAACAGGCAAGAGGGTTCGGCCACATGAGGCATCTTCGAGCTAGATTCCGGTATACTTCGCCCAAGACGCAGCTTCGCACGGAGCTAATTTCCCTGTTCGATGTACGGGCTTGCAGATTTTCCAAGTAGGCACCTCCACGACGAGCCCTCTGACCTTCGGGCGCATGTGCGACATCACCTCCGAGACATTCGCCCGAGCCCCGATGCTTGACCGCAACAAGGCCCCCATCGAGGTTGGGCGCACTCCCCTCCCAGCCCTCCCCACCCGGTTCAGTGTGTGTCGATGTCAACACTTTTATCTTGTTTGAGGAAAGCTGTGACAGAATGCAGACTTTGACAGGGACCCGGGCGGGACTTCACATGCATCGCTACCTTGCTGTGTCTCCCGACCTCCGCTGCATAAATACTTGTCACGTGCATCGCTACCTTGCTGTGTCTCCCGACCTCCGCTGCATAAATACTTGTATCCCATCCAACCTCAACCTCTGCCCTCTCAGGCCCTTGCACAGCTCCCCGCTTGAGCGATACCGCGACCTCACAATAATGCACATGAATAAGGGAGAGAGAGAGATGACACCTTATTTTGTTGGTCGCTTAGGCGACCATCCATGTTCGCAGCTTTGCCCTCGATGTAGCCATGTGTCTCTGTAAGCAATGCAAACAGTGCAAATGATGCAATTTAAACGAACAATTGGCAAGTTGAATTGATCAGCTGTGGCGCCCTTTGAGGGCATCAGGGCTCAATACATCTTGAGGTGGTTATTGTTCTTAGGCTTAGGAATTCCTGTTGTTCTTAATGAGGCGCTTCTTGCACTCAGGTGGACCCGCTGCTAGTACTGCCCAATCAGCTGGCGTTCGTGTGGGAGCATTGGTAAGCGGCTTCCTTCTCAATCTCAATCACAGATCCGCCAACGTGACACACATTTTGCAATCGCCACTCCAGCCCAATGCCTGCACCCATGGCGGGCCCCCTTCTTGTATTGTGGGCCGAGAAGAGTCCGCCCTGAACCCGGAGGCGCCCGAGGCTGTCCGCTGCATCGACGGCTTCGTCCGTCCCCATCCATGCAGCTGCCAGCAGCTGCCAGCAGCTGCCAGCATCGCCCGTCCGTGTGCATTCCTTCGCCATGCTCCTCCCCTGGAGCGCTCCTAATGCCAAATGGTAGGCTGTCGAGTTGTTTTTATAGGAGTTATAGGGTTTTAACCCTAAAACCCTAAAAATAAGGACCCCCAAGCTCCCTGAAAGGTATTGGAGCGCCTTCAGCTGCCTCGCCCTCCTCCAGGGGATGACCGACCATCTCCCCATCTCCTAGCAGATGCGACTCTTTTCCCGAGCCGGATATGCAGCTCGCTGGGAGACAGTGCGCTCGCCGTGTCGCCACATGGCGGCACGCACAGAGAGCGCGGCGTGTGACACATGGCAGCACGCACAGAGAGCGCGGCGTGTGACACGTGGCAGCACGCACAGAGAGCGCGGCGTGTGACGCATGGCAGCACGCACAGAGAGCGCGGCGTGTGACACATGGCGGCACGCACAGAGAGCGCGGCGTGTGACACATGGCAGCACGCACAGAGAGCGCGGCGTGTGACACATGGCGGCACGCACAGAGAGCGCAGCGTGTGACACATGGCGGCACGCACAGAGAGCGCGGCGTGTGACACGTGGCGGCACGCACAGAGAGCGCGGCGTGTGACACATGGCAGCACGCACAGAGAGCGCGGCGTGTGACACATGTTCCCGTCCGAGCCAGAGAGAGAGAACTCAGAGCAACTCGCTGTCGCGTCACTATCACTATCTCTCTGGAACAATCACTCCACTCACTTGCCGACCGCAGTGTCTACCATTTGGCCTGTCCGCGCTCAACTGGACCTTCTCCTCCGTGCCTCACATGCGTCCGAGTAGCACTACTCCCCCCGTGTGCATCGTGCGCCACCATGCAGGCTGGTGCCAGGCGTCTGCATCGTGCACCAGTCGCACACCAGGGAGCACGCACTCTGTGTGGTGTCGTAAGTGAGGCAGATCTGCTGACGAATCTCGAGGGTGGAGGCTAATGACAATGATGAATTATTTACACTAGACGATTCTTTAGAATGACGCCCGTTGTCGCGGCACAGGCTGTGCAGCTTGCGCACATCGTTGCAGCCGATTGCAACGTGCAGCAGGAACGGTCGGTGGTCCTTAGTAGGGGACGTGGAGGAGCCGTGCCCACCGTGGCAGCTTCAGGTGTGGGCAGCCTGGCTGGTGCAGCATGGGACCAGCTCTCACGGCGCGGAGTGAGAGCGGAGCGCGGGCTGCTGGCAGGCGAAAATACATCATGCAGCCCGTCGCCCTGCAGGTGCAGCAGAAGGCGCTGCCGAAGACAGTCAGACGGACGGATCGCGCGCGGGCGGTGCGCACCTCCCCCTCTCAAGCCGCTGTGCCAACAGGCCTGGGCCTCATGCTGTGGGTGGGCTATTGATGGGCGGCAGGTTCTGCTATCGAAGACGTGGGAGCAGCTCGCATATCTGTCCAAGCTCTATGAGCCCTACACGTTCTACGGTTTGCATTCCGCATCCCGAGGCTCTCCCGTTGCAAACATTGGCTGAGCACATGTGACTTGGTCTCGCATTCAAATGTTCGAATGCGTCGAGCCAATCGAATTTTGTTGTTTTGCTGACATTGCACCCACCAGTCGAACTTATGCTCTCTTGAATTATGGGCCTTGAAGCAATGGTGCTCTTCGTAGTGTGTCAAGTATTCCCACTCCAGGCATCGCCGGGTATAGGGATATCGGTAGAACCGTACAAATGGCGTCGAGCTTGGATGCCAGTTTTCCGTGCGGCAAGACTTCTCCCGGCCGACCGCGTCCTCGGAGGGAGGGCATACTCTAGTAGCAAGCACAGTTGGCGCGAGGCCAACAAGTCCTCGCGGCTCGTCCTGTTGATGCGAGAGTAGCAACCCCTTGTATTCTGCCATGCGTATGCTCGCCGGGACATACTCGTCTTTTGTTGTGCTGTGGGGGATTTCCGTGCCAGCGGCGCAATTCGAAACCACCAACACCCAGAAGCTGTTTGAAAGTCTCTCCGAAGAGGTACGCTGGAGCATGCTGAATGCCGCATGAAGTGTTCCTCGTAATCTATAGCGATGCCCCTTGGGTTACTCAGAACTCCCATCTTCCCGTGAATCTTGCTGCTGTGGTATCGCATGTCCAGCCATAGGAGCAAGATTTGCGTGAAGAAATCTAAGAGCGGCTCCTGTTGCGAGGTTAGGGGGTCGCTGAGGACCACAGATGTGGCAGAGGATTATACACTACCCTCGGTGAGGCTACTGTGGCATCGGATGCATCAGCATGCAAAGAATTCTGAAGACTTTGGATTTTCACATGCGCAGGATAAGCAGAAATTCAACTTCGACCTGGAGGCCTTTGATTGGACGCAATATTTAATGGATGTCCATGTTCCGGGGCTCAAGAAATACGTGTTGAAAGGACGCTCGAGTTAGCTTGCCTGTTATCAAGTGGATGGTGCAATGCGCGTGTCATACGTTTGATGGTCCTAAGTTGGTACTGAATGGCTACGAACAAAAGGGGCAGATAGTTTATCCACAGGGATGTACAGTGCATTTTGAACTTTAAACAGTGTATGCGCATCTAGCCCCTCTCTGCAACAACTTGTGGGCCAGGAGGCGCAGAAATCCGTATATTAGCTCCCCGAGTGGTAAGAATCGTGAATCAGAAATTCGTGAATCGCCATAGCTCACCGAAGGGTACGCATCGCGAATCAGAGCTGCATTATCAGGTAATTAAAGAAAGTGAAATATAGTGTTGACAATATATATGTGAGTATATACTTTGGCATTATGTCATTACGAATAGTACCGTACAGGGAGATCATGCTGAAAACTATGAGCGTGTCCAATCTTGCGAAGAACCTGTTCTGCATTTCCTTGACACCAAGGTATATGCAGCACCTGCAACTTAGCGAACGTGTCATCGAACGGGTGCATGCATTTGCTGGTCTGAGCTCTGTCACGATGGCCACGAAGCCGCCGAAGATGTCGAAACGTGCTGACTCCCACTCCCTCTTCTTCACTGAAGAGCCCACCGTGATGTCCCTGAGCGAGCCCATCACTTGCCGCACGTCTACTCAGGTACCTCCCACTTGTCCCCGACAACGGGTCTCTATAACCAGAGACCGAGCCATGTCTCCGCGTTATTCATTGGCGTGGAGACGTTGTAAAACGCTCCCGCACGTCCCGCCCACTTGGAATCCAAATATGCCCACCGTGTAGTCCTCCGCGAATTCCGCCGCGTGCACTTCCCACACAAAACTACCGCCGAGCGCATGCGATGCACGTTTCTCCGCGGCAAAGGTGTTTGCACTGGCAGCACCTCTCCAAATCGCGACCGAGCCAGAATCTAAATCACAAAACGTGCACTCTGTCTTATTACGGTTGGACGGCGGAATATCCACCACAGACATGTGCTCCATGCAAAACTATACATCAACTATCATGGATGGAAGGAGCCCGGCTCTAACTCCGGTGATGCCTTAATGACTAGCGGGAACCTGTTATTTCAACGGCTCACTTGGAGCCAGAGCTTGGCGGTCTGGTGGATCTGATGAATAAGACAGGATCAGCCAGATCTTGTATTTTTCCATCATCGGCATTGCCTGCTGAAACATACAGCCCGGATGCTCGTGCTATTCAGGAGACGCGTTGGGTAGGACCGCCGGCTCCATTGTTGACAATATGCCCAACATGTTTGAGCTCTATGTGCAAACGTGGGACTCTGACAGACGAATTCGTGCCCTCCCATTTCGAATTGCATTCAATCCGAATTCCACCGGTACCACTATTGTTGGTAGATTGCCTATGTTAAATCCATTTCAGAAAGCAATTTTACATCAACACCTTTATGCTTTGCATTAAGGGATCTCGCCCGCCTGGCATTTAGCGAGTAAGCTGGCATGCATTGCAGTACAGTATACGTATATCAGGTCTGGAGAGTAACAAAATGTCGGCCTCAAGCGATGTGATGTACGACATCCAATGACAATGCAAAAAAAAAGTCAATAATGCAATATCACATGAGCTATATATCTAGGGCTTCCACATCTACATTGCTTGTGTGTGTGTGGGGGGTATAGAACATGTAACGTGTCCCCATGCCGCAACCTTATCAAACTTCTAGCCCCCTAGCCGCTGCGTTCCACGGCTTAGGGATAGCCCTCGACATACTTTATTCACAAAAATACCAAGCACGTGATGGCGGTATACGCGCGTGGGGCACTCCCACGCCCGCCCGCGTGATGGTGGTATCCGCTCAATAATAAGTATACCCAACCGATGTATTCAGAAGTGGATAGTGAATCAGAAAAGCTTATTCCGTGAGAGCTTATTCCGTGAAAGTATTATTCCGTGAGATAAACTTAAACTGTAACAGTTGTGAAATTGCTCAACCTAGAACCCGTGCTGTATCATTCTACCGCTGACTACGGTACTCGTATCACTAATCACTATCTGTAGGATATACCACTGTTCAAAATTATTGGCACTATAATTTCGGTTATCCGCATGGAATCAGCTCACAGCCCCCCAGTCGGCCCGTCCACTTTCGGGGGGGGGGAGGGGTCGCCATCGGGCAGCGCTAGCTGCCGGGGGGCGTGAACTCAGACTCCCGATTCACGCCCCCGGCAGATCGTTAGATCTGCAGGGCCTGATCGACAGGACGAGCATCCCCGATCGTTAGCTCTAGGGACCCTACTGAGGCCCGATCGCGCTGTACAGCCCGATCAGCACACATCCGAGGTATCGGCTGTGAGGGAGTTCTTAAACTGACGGTAGCATCGTTACAGCCAGTTTTCTCACTTCACGCCCTCAGGTGCATAGCACCGTTCAGCTTTTTCTCTTAGCGTTAGTTGCTGAAGTGAGAATATTTCCGCGTAATTTTAAGAAATTGTGGCCGCTCCTATTCCTGATCCTACTGCTGCTGCGGTGCGCGCGGCTTATACGGCGCCTCATGTTTTACCAGCAGTGACCGCAGCGGTGAATTATTATGATTCGGTTGTAACCGCCAGGATTATTGGTCGCGCTAAGTTTATGGATTCTGCCGCGCAATTGTTTTTGCATTTGTAGCCAGTTGGCCCGGCTATTTCTGTTCGTATTCCACCGCCGGAGATTCCTCACCTTGCCAGATTGCAGTTGGCGGGTATTTTGGTTCCGGACGCTACGGTACCTTCTGGTTACAAGTTTCCGATCCAGTGGGACACGGGTGCGGGGCAAGCTCTCTGGCGCAATGTTAGAGAGCAGTCAATTCAGCGGCGGAAACATGTTGGTTCTTTGGTGCAGTCGCTGCGAGTGTTCACGGCAGCCCAAGTCTCAGTCGCAGGTGCTCCGGGAGGTCTCGTGGGCCCAATACTGCCAGTTCTTGGGGCTCCAAGAGCGGGGGCAGCGGCGGGAGCAGCGGCCGCTGGGATCCTCGATCCGACCATTGCACTCATGCAGACGCAGTTGCAGAAGCAGGCGGAGGAACACGCTGCGGCCCTTGCGGTAATTCAGACACAAATGACAGCGCAGGCTGCGGCACATGCGGCTGCGTTAGCAGCCGTTCCAGCGAAGCGAGAGCGGTAGCAGTGGTGATGGACCCTGCGATTCGTTTGTTGTTGGATGAATTATCATCGTCAGTACTTTTTACCGATAAGTGGTCTCTTCAAACGTCAAACGTCCTTGCGGAGGTATTGCTGGTACACGCGCGCAAACTTTCGACGTTGATTGTTGCCACGGGTTCTACCCGGTTTGGGGCGCACCCATTTGAGACAGTTCGTCCAGCGAAGATGCCATTGCTGGTTCACCTTTGCCAGGAGCTTCTGGCTGAGTATCCGGATATTACGCTGGTGGGTCCGAGAGCAACGCTTGAGCTTTTGCGGGCGCAAGTCTTCTTGTCAAAGAAGACTCTGGCGGGATGCATGGCAGGAGTTCGTATCGCTGGCGGACCCTTCTTTCGTCACGGCTGATTTTCAGGCGCTTGGGGGGACGCGGGCCGCTGCTGCTGTGCCCGAGAGGGCGATGCCTGTAGTGATGGGGCAACTGGCGATGGTGCCGAAAACTCCGGCGAAGGCGGAGTTATATCGACAGCGTGAGGCGGACATTGAGGCTGCGACCCGATTTCGGAGGAAGCCGCTCAGTTCTCAGGTGGTTCCCTGCTGACCCGCATGGCCCCTGTTGTGCCATTGGGGGGCCTTCACAAGGGGGTTGACTTGCGGGTTCGCCCGTTCCGCACATTCGCGGAGGACGAGGAGCCGCGCTGGGAGCTGGGACTGGACGGCAAGTCGCGGCTTCACCTGAAGACGAAGTGCAAGACCATCGAGGAGTGGGAACAAGCCTTTTTTCACATCGCGGTAGAGTGCCCCTCTAAGGAGCAAGGAAGGGTGCTGCTTTCATTCCACTCTTGGTTCAAACTGCGTGTCTCACAGTTTGGGTTCACAGTGATGTTGGAATTTAACGACTTTTTGATGAAGCTGGTTGCAGACAGCAGGGCGGACATGTCGGAACATCGTGTGAACACGCTGTGGCAGGAGTTCCAGCTCTTGAAGTCGCGGGAGGGGACAGACATTTACACGCCGTCATTGCGGGTATCCCCAAACCCGAAGGCTACAAAGATGCCTCATGTGGAGCCTACTCACAAGGCCGCTGCTCCTACAGAACCTGCGAAGTTCAAGGGCCAGTGCTGCTGGAACTTCAACAAGGAGAGAGGGTGTGCTACTGTTGACTGCACTCGACCCCACGTAGGCGGCCGCAGGTGAGCCCTGCGAGGAGGGGCTCACGAGACGACAGCCAGGCCAAGGTACCACGGCGAGCCTCTCCAGTGAGGCAATGGCGTGCAAGGCTGCTCTCCGCGCCGAAGCTTCCATACAGTAAAACGCGGTCTATAAGAAGACAGAAGATTTTAGCTAGCGGCTGGCTTCTTAAATCAATTTCCATATTTAATACGGGATTTCATTACACTTTCAACGGCTAGTATACTAAAAGCTAGCGGTTGGTTTCTTATAGCCCGCCTTCTTATAGACCGCGTTCTACTGTAGAATTTTCCATTCTCCGGCGACTCGCAGTCGTGCGCCTGGTTTTGTTCTTTGCACCCTCGGCGCACTACAAATAGGACGCCGCCGCGCACATATTCCCACCCCTTCCCAGTGATTTTTTGCACGGACCACCGGGATAAAGGTAGCAAACAGAAAACCCCCGTAGTTTCCGCTGGGGGGTTTTTTGGGGGGGAATGGGCAGCGCTTCCGCGGGAAATGCTACAACGGGCACTGACAAAATAATAGCCACAGGTGCGAAGAACCAAGCAACGACATGATCTGGTTTGGGCGTCCAACCACGGCTCTGGGGGCGCGTCGAGACAAGGTTTAACACGCGTTCCCGATCCACTGGCTGATAGACATTCACACGAATAAAGGTTCGCCGCGGCTCTGGGGGGCGCCTCGAGAACAAGGTTTAACACGCTTCTCCCAATCCACCGGCCTCCAAACCCTCATCCTAATACGACGACGTAATATGAAAACAAAGAAGAACAAAGTACACCTTTGGAAGGGCGCGTGGTTGAGGAGCTATCCTCCCACCGCACCCGTGCAAGTAAGCCCCGCACACCATAAATGCAGAACCGACGTGCCTGCGGGAACAGGGCGCGTGGTTGAGGAGCTATCCTCCCATCGCAGCCAACTGCCTCCGCAGACCCAGGTGCAACGATGCAAGGGACGTCTTGAAAAAACAACACAACAGAGCCAGCCAGCCCGCAAACGGCGCGTGGTTGAGGAGCTATCCTCCCACCGCACCCATGCAAGCAAGCGCCGCACACCACAAAATAATACAGAACCGACTTGCCTGCGGGAACAGGGCGCGCGGTTGAGGAGCTATCCTCTCATCGCAGCCTACTGCCTCCGCAGACCCAGGTGCAACGATACAAGCAAGGGGCGTCTTGAAAAAACAACACCGTAGAGCCAGGTAACCTGCAAATGGCGCGTGGTTGAGGACCTGTCCTCCCACCGCACCCATGTAAGTAAGCCCCGCACACCACAAATACAGAACCGACTTGCCTGCGGGAACAGGGCGCGTAGTTGAGGAGCTATCCTCCCACCGCACCCATCCAAGAAAAATATGACAGGAAGAAAGTCGCTGGCTGAGACGTCGCGCTCAAGAAGCACACGTATGCTACCTGAGGAACAGTGGTTAAATTGTTTGGTTGGGAGACAACCCCACAATTGCGAGGGCGGGAACACTTACTCTGTTGGGGCGGGGGCACAATTAACTTCACTGGAACTAGGTAAAAAAGGAGAATCACAGGGGGCGACCCTCACCGTAGGCTCCTCTGCCTCCGCCGCGCGCGGATGGGTCTTCGCCGCCGCCTTCGGCTGCTGCCCCGGCTTCTTCAGCTGCATCTTCGGCGACGGGTTCCTGGTTCAAGTCAACCGCGGCGCGGGTTGACCTTGTTGAGCTCCAGTTGGGCCTCTCGCTCGCTTCGCCGGGCGAGCTCCCAACCGCTGAGCAAGAGCCTGAAACACCACAGCAAAAATAAAATCTTCCTTTCCGTACAATCATGCGCCAACCATTGCCAGAACTATGCAGCCGAGCCTGCAAAAGGTACGCAGTATTTCGATGAACAAAATCCGCACCGCTGGCGTGCCACCCTTGTATTAAACGGCGGACTGTCTTAACAACTCCCCACGAGCGAGTTGGCGACGTGGAGGCATTGGCAACAATTTAAAGAAAACGGACTGGAAAATAACTCAAATATGTATTGCGGCGCTTCAAGATAGAAGCCTTCCTTCTGCCACTTTTAAACTTTTTATTCGAACTCCTCCTCACTTATTACTACGGTGCACGCCTACCACCTGCCTGCATCTATAAACATTTAGAATATACTACATATACACTAGGTCCCGTACTATCTCGGGCAGCATTCGAAATACGCGCTGTAATTAACCCGAATATAAAAACAACTCGAGCCCTTCGTATTTTCCGATTGGCCAACGCGTTCACGCGACCTTGCGAACCATGTCGCTTTGACGTATATAAAACTGAATGCTGCCTCATTTAGACGACAATCTTCAGTGTATAATTATTTTACTCCCCCCCAGTCCCTCACAAGCATCCCGATCACTGATCCCAGTGACTTGATTGCGGATTCGGTCTCGTGCGTCGTTCTCGTGAGCTCTTGAATGCGCCCCGGGGCATCCTGAAGCCGGCTCGATGACACCGCCTGTCATATCCTGCCAGTCGGATATAAATCAAGCGAAGGTAAGGGAAAATACCCAAAAGTACACAATAATAACCAAAGGTAACCAGAAGTAAGGGAAAACCTATTCCTAGTGTTTGCGACGGCGAAGGAGTTCCGAATAGCCTGCAATGACCCAGGGGCGCTGCGGGCGCTGTGGCGGGAGGCGTCGCTGCTGCACCGCATGCGGCACCCGGCCATCACCCCGGTCGTGGCCCTGTTCCCATTTGTCACAGCGGGGTCTACCACCTGCTACGGGCTGCAGATGCCTTGGTACGAGCAAGGGCAGCTGGACGAATGGAAGGCGGCGCAGCAGCCGGACGAGGGCGCGGTGCGGCGCAGCATGCTGTGGGTGCTGGAGGCGGTGGCGCACCTCCACGGCAACAAGGTGGTGCACTGCGACGTCAAGCCGGAGAACATCCTGGTGGACGCATCTGGGCGGCCGCACCTGCTGGACTTTGACATCAGCGTGGATAAAACTCACTCAGCGCACCTATGTCTTGTACACAAGGCAGACCACTGTTCAAGGCGTCCGAGGCACATCAGGTGACACAGCGCGCGTGGCGCCCGGGGCTCAACAGGTGACGCGGCGTTTAGGGCACGCAGGGCACAGCAGGTTGCACAGCGTTTCGGGCACGCACGGCCCATCATGTGACGCAGCGTTTAGGGCACGCAGTGCTCAGCAGGCTGCACAGCGTTTAGGGCACGCAGGCCACAACAGGATGCACGGCGTTTCAGGCACGCACGGCACAGCATGCAACGACCATATCGCAAAAATGAGACACGCGGGTGTCTCATTATATTCTCATTTTTTGAAAAGTTATGATAATGAGATTTTCTTAATATGACTGAATAGCATTTGGAGAGTAGATAATGACACGTTATTTCAAAATTTGAAATTTTAGGGTATAGCCCGAAATTTGGGGCTTCCGGGCGATTTTTCGCCCAGTTTCGGGCGGTGCTCAGGTGTCAATCGGCGGAAGTTATGATAATGAGGTTTTTTTCATATGACTAAATAGCATTTGGAGAGTAGATAATGACACGTTATTTCAAAATTTGAAATTTTAGGGTATAGCCCTAATTATGGGGTTTCCAGGCGATTTGTCACCGAGATTCGGGTGGTGCTCAAGTGCCATTTGTTGAAAGTGGTGATAATGACGATGTTTTCAGCTTGGATACGTCAAAGTCATTCCAATCAAACTGAGTCTAAAGAAACTTTTGTTCATATCTTACATACACCCCGAGAATGGGAGGCTTTAATGCTAAAAGCGGTGGCACCCACCTTAAATCTAGGGGGTGTAGGTCTGCACGAGACTGTAACTGTGTGCGTAGCACAAAAATTCAACAAAAACCGACAAAAGGCAAGAAGGATGCTACCAGATAAGACGTTGGTGCTATGAAAATATACAGTCTTTATTTGAATAGGCAAAGCACCCAGGGTTAGGGGTTTTCTTGCGGGCGCGGTATTATTCATTGTAAAGGCCGGTACGATGGCAGTGCAGGTGCGAGCTCTCAGTTCGTTTGCTGGCTGGCTTATTAAGCATAACTACCTATTTGCTAACGGACATGTACAGGTCAAACGTTTGCACAATCACCTTGGCGCGCAGAACTGGTTCAGACACTTCCAGGTGCTGGGCGAGCTCCTTGTACCCGTTGTACTGTGCGATCGCCGACCGTTTCTTGTCCGGGTCCTCGCACTTCAAGTCTGTCCAGAGGCTTTCTCCTAACTTCTCAGCGTCAGCTTTCGCCGCCGGGGTGAGTTCGATCTGACCTGGCCACTGCGGACCTGCTCGTGGTGGAGAAGCGAACATCGCCGGTCGTGATGGAGGAGAGGCTCCCGGGACTTTGGAGCCCGTTGGCGTCGTTAAAGCAGGTGACCCTCCTACTGCGCCGAGCGCTGGCGCTCCCGGGTAAAAGCCTCCTCCGCCCAGTTGGAACATTTGGGCGAACGGGCCTGCTGCTGTTACTGCCTGTTACCGGTGACGTACCAACCGCCCCCCCCCACACCAGTTACAAGTTCCGTGTCTTTCAATCTGGACCTCAAGCCAGAGTTCCCTCCTCCACAATAAACACAAACAACTTGAACGTAACAACTAGCTCCTACCTGCACGGCTGTCTTCAGGATCTCCCTCATCGCTGCAGCCTCCGAGGCGTGGTGATTGTTAATCTCCTTCAAGGTGTCCGCGTTCTTCTCTAGCATCCTCTGTTGGGCCAGTGCATTATTTTCGAGCATCTTCGCCTGGGCGTCGTGGGCCATTTTCGCAGTATCGGCAGTGGTCCTTTGGAAAGACTCCGTTGTCTCCTTCAAAAGCGAGTCCCGAGAAGTAAGCGCCTTCGTGTTCTCCTCCTGCAACACCTTCTGCCCTGACCAGAAAGAACTCAATGTTGTCTGGTGCTGCTCGGCACGAGTCTCCTCCCGTTGCTTCGCCTCGGCCATTTGCATCTGCAGGGCTTCAGCGTGCCTCGACGTAAGAAGCTCCACTGTCTTACGGCTTTCGTCTCGCTCGGCAGACAGGGCCGAAGCCAGCTGTTTTCCCCCGCGCAGACGTTCATCCTCCACCTTCTTCTGCATCTCTTCTCGAAGGCTCGCCAGCGTCTCATCCGCCTTCTTCTTCTCGGCCTCCACTGCTTCCTTGGCCTTCTTCAGGTCATTAAGGTCCCGCTCGCTTTCTTCACGTTTCCGCTTGTCACCGACGCTCTGCAGTCTCTGCGTCTCGTCGTCCACCGACACCGCGAGCAAGGCACTCCTCAACTCCCCGTCTTTCACCCTCTGCGGAGGTCCGTCCATGCGTAACAATACATCGGTCAGTACGTACGAAGCTGTAACAAAAAAACAGACGATTGGAACTCAAGCAAAACTCCGTACTCGCCTGCTTAGCCGCCTGCATGGCAACTGCTTCCGGCGCAGGCTGCTTCTTCCCCCCTCGCCGTCCGACGTCGCCCATGTCCTCGTCGTCGCTGTCATGATCTTCGCCAAGATCCATCATAGGTACACGGACTTCCGGTACCGGGGCTTTGCCCTTCCCGTCTGGGATAGGGGTCGTGGTCTTCGGGGTGGAAGGCAGCTTCCGCGAGCTTCCAGTCGGGAAATCCACATACTTGGCGGTTTGGCCCTTGCTGCCTATGATGATCTTTCCCACTACTCGCGGAGGGGCGTTCGCCTTGAATTGGCTGTCCGCCAAGCACCACTTCCTAGCCTCAAACTTCCCACCAGCCTCTTTGCCCAGCTTCTATGCTTCCTCGATCCTCTCCCAGAACAGCCCCAGGACCTTCTTGAACAACTCGTAGTGCTGGCTCTCCTTGGTAATTTCTTCTCTGGTTAGCGGCCCTTCTTCTCTGGCTTCCACCAGGCGCGTGACGACGCCTGTCAGAGAAACCTTCGAGCTATTCTTCTTTGTTATTCGCACGTGCGGGTAGTTGCCGGCATACTTCTCCTTTCGCTTCATCTCCAGCTTCCGGTCATACAGAGCGGGGGCCTGGAACATCGTGAAAGTCATCTGGCCCTGCTTGGGGTGATTGCCGTTTATCGCCATGTAAGTGGCGTGCCACTGGCCAGCCCATGTCAGGCAAACGAACCTGTGGGCACCAACAAACTCCTTATTCCTATATCTTGACTATGTACT
>LGRX02019879.1:0-10075 GCA_001247695.2 Cymbomonas tetramitiformis | reverse complement strand
GAAAATTGCGGTCCGAAGGCCCTTGGGGAGCTGGGATAAAGGGTGAATGAGGGGGTAGATTCGGTGGGCCGAAGGCCCGCGGGGAGCCGGGAGAAAGGGGGAAGGGAGGAAAATTGCGGGCCGAAGGCCCGCGGGGAGCTGGGATAAAGGGTGAGGGAGGGGGAATCCAGGGCCGAAGGCCCGTGGGGAGCCGGGGAAGGGGGGGGAGGAGAGGGAAAATTGTGGGCCGAAGGCCCGTGGGAGCCGGGAAGGGCGAAGGGGGGAGGAGGGACAATTGCGGGCCGAAGGCCCGCGGGGAGCTGGGAAAAAGGGGGACCGGGGGAGAGGGAAAATTGCGGGCCTAAGCCTCGCGGGGAGCCGGGGAAAAGGTGGAAGGGAGAGGGAAAATTGCGGGCCGAAGGCCCTTGGGGAGCTGGGAAAAAGGGTGAGGGAGGGGGAAGATTCGGTGGGCCGAAGGCCCGCGGGGAGCCGGGAGAAAGGGGGAAGGCAGGAAAATTGCGGGCTGAAGGCCCGCGGGGAGCTGGGATAAAGGGGGAGAGGAGAGGGATTTAAAATATATAAATATATATATATATAAGGTTGCATGTATATATATAATCGTGAAAAGAAGAACTGTTGAAGCTCCGGAGAAGCCGCTTCGAAGTTGAGAGTGCCTGTTCACGGCCCTAGAAAAAGTGTGGTAAAAGCGCAAAGATTTAAAGTCAAAAGAAACAAGCAAACATGCCTCCAAAAAATTGCGCTGAAAAAGGTAGAAAAGAGACAAGGTTAGAAAAGCGTTCATCGATGAACGCTTTTTAAAAAACACTGCTAAAGAAACAAGTGTTTTGACCGGTTTAAAGAAAAGTGTTCATCGATGAACGCTTTCTTTATTTTGTTGCTGAAGCTTGAGTATTTTAAACTGTTTTTAAAGGCGAAGGGAGACTCACAAGGGTCAGGAGGAGCAGCGGGCACAGTTGATGGCTATGAGACCTCCCACCCCAACAGTCCGCAGCAGTAGCCAAAGCCGGGCCTATCAGCCCCACCTCTCGAGAGTGCAGCACCCAGTCAGGATTTTGGTGTTGTTCTGCGGTACCGGTTCAGTGGAGCAGCAGTTCCAACGTCAGTTTAGGGACTGCGAGGTGGTAACAGTGGACATCCTACCCAAGTGGCAAGCCACGTGCACGGAGGACATCCTTCACTGGAACTACAAGCTCTACCCGCGGCATCATTTCGACGTCATCTGGGCCAGTCCCCCCTGCAAGGAGTACAGCAAGGCGAAGACACTAGGAGCTCCAGATCTGAAGCTGGCGGACAGGCGCGTGCGGCGTACCAGGGAGATCATTGAGTTTTACGATCCTGCGTATTTCTTCATAGAGAACCCAGCTGGCGACACGCTGCGAGGATTGCACACGCGCGCCGTAATGAAAGGTCTGCCAGAGCCACTGTTGACCACCTATTGTAAGTATGGCGCACCGTACATGAAGCCAACTCACATATGGACAAATGCGGCACCTTCAGTACCTTTGTTACAGTGCACCCACACGACTCCCTGCCCTGCGCGAGCAATGCTAGGAAGGCACGAGAACACGTCCCAAGGGGGCATCTCCTCGGCTAACACCCGCGGTATGGGTTCAGCCCAAGCGGTATATGCAATACCTCGTGCATTGCTGTACCACCTGTTTTGCGAACTGAAGCTGAACGAGCGCATGAAGGAGGAGAGCGCACTCGCGGTAATGAACCTCATCTCGACGCTGACAGCAAGGACTGACATGAGCGAGTCTCAAGATACCGAGGCTGGTCAGCCACGGGGCGCAATGGCCGCGGAAGACCCGTGATCTGGTAGTGCTGAGGTTGCCAAACCTGATGAGCGTTGGCAGCGTGAGACGGTGAAGCGCCTTGGCGAACCCGGATTGCGGAAGGGGACCCAGACCCAAGGACTGGGGGGCACGGACCCAAGAACCGTAAGGGGGACCCGGACCCGAGGACTGGGGGGCACGGACCCAAGAACCGTATGGGGGACCCGGACCCGAGGACTGGGGGGCACGGACCCGAGAACCGAGGGCTTAGCAGCCCGATCTTGTCGCAAAGTGCATGCTAACCTTCCCTGACTATGTACATAAGAGCACGCAGGACAGCCTAGCGAGGACGTAGGCGCGCCGCAAAGGGGGGGAGAGTTGTACTAGGGTGTATCGCGAGTCAGACGAGAGACAGTCGTGTCTGAGTGACCAGTGACAGCACCAGTGACAGTCACCAGTATGACCGCGAGGTATGACAAGGGTGACTGACAGCTTGTGACTTTTTGAACATCTGCAACCACAGCAGATCAGGTTGAGAGAATTGGTGGGAAACCATTCCAGAAATGGGGGGGAACCATTTTATATTCAAACAGCCACACAGATCTGGAGGGAAACCAGGAGAGTCCCAGATCTTGCCACATCATCAGATCTATGACTATTCAGTAATTCAGAGCAGAGATCACTGTATGACTGGCAGCTACAGCCCAAGGGCCAAATGACAAGACCTGTCAGAGGATATGTGAACATGAAGTGACTGAGCATGTGACTGTCGAATTCGGATGAGATCTGAGGGAATTCGAGTCGACATGTTACTACTTAAAGAGCTGAACAAGCTCTCATGTCAGTTTTTGAATTAGTTACACATTGGCACTGACCTCTGGTGTCTTGTAACTTCAAACAGTGAAAGTTCATCTAAGTATAAAGAAATATCCGACAGTATACAAAGTATTCCGATATCAACCTATGGTCCCTGTACCATATTCCCTGTAAGTGTTACTTGCACCCTTGTGAGACTGGTTCAGTCCTCACAACCGAACAACTGGTATCGGCGTGGTCGTGGTTCACGACTTCCGTTAGTATCTGCGTTCCACAACGCGTTGTACAAACACAATTTTAGCCTGAATCTTCCGCCTTTGGGCGAAGGTGTCGTGCCTCAACCAAAGCACGACCTGTTCCTCTGAGAACACACGATATCTGCATATCGTACCGACCTGTGCCGCATAGTTACGACTGTGCAGTTTGCCGCTGGGCCAACTTTCCTTCCCTGAGCGACCTTTCCGCAAGATTCTTCGCGCGGTTGGAATTTTGCCCTGAAACGAAATCGTGCCTCAACCAAAGCACGACTTGTTCTCATAAGAACACTACGTATCTGTTAATTATCTCGACTTGTTCCCGCATAATCGTGCCTCAACCAAAGCACGCCTTCAGCAATTGTCTCGTGCCAGCGTGTGAATTTCTCCAGCGACCTTTCCGCAAGCCGGTAGAATTTCAGTTTAAATCGACGAATTCTCGCTGAGCAAGTTTTGACAATTCTTGACGCGAAAGACACCGTACGGCAGTACTTGAACTACGAGCTCAGCACCGTATTTTGGTGCCCTTCCCTTCGTGCGGTGATCTTCCTGCGCAATTTGCCCCCTAGTGGCGAAATCGTACGGAAATTAACGACTACCGACGCCTCCTCCTTGCTACCGTTTCCGTGCGCAAGGTCGAGAGCGTGATCGACAGCAGCTGCGTTTTGTTACGGAAGAAATCTTCTTTTCTGGACAATCTTTCCGCAGGATTTATTTTTGCCGGCGGTTTGTACCGGTAATTAAACATATTTTAGCCGAAAATATCGCCAAAACGCGTCTGCCGTACCGTAATGATGATGAATGACTACGGAGCACAACAGCCCGTCACTGGTGCGAGCGTATCTCCGGGACCAGTGACGTCTTTCGGGCCAGCAGTGTCGGAATTGGGCGCCCACTTTGGGGTCCCGCCGTCTGCCGTACAACACACAGCTGGTTTTCCGCCGTTTCCGTACGACTACAGCGGACAATTTGCTGCGTACCCTCCGGGTGCTGCTTTCGACGCCGGGTTAATGATGACACCGCAGCAGCAATTTGTGGGCCAGCCGCAATTGCACCCGCAGACGCTGCAACAGCAGATTTTTCCACAACAGCAATTTGTGAGTCAGTCGCAATTGCAAACGCCAACGTCACAACAGCTGGAGTTTCAGCAATTCGTGCACCAGCAGCAACTGGAAGTGCAGCGACAACTACTTTGGCAGCAGCAACAACCGCACCAACACCAACTGCAGCCGAGATCGCTATGGCAAACGCAGGTGCCGGTTGCTTCCGTGGCTGTGAGACCCGTGTCACCGGTTCCCTTCGGTGCCTTCACACCTGAACCGGTGCTGCCTTCCTCTACACCTGCCTTCCTTGCTGCTTCTGGACAGGCACCCTTGCACCCGGGCCCTGTCAACCCTGCAGGATCTACCAGCCCTGAGGGGGGGGGAGGAGAACCAACGCCAGTAGGACCCTTGCCGCTGGCTTCACAGCTCAGCGCTGGTTCCTGCACAGTATCTCCTGCAGTGTTCTTTACTGACGTTACGCAGGGCGGTGCTCCTGACCCAGCGATTTTGTCTGCGTTATCGACTTCGGGACCTGCGCCTGCCATTTCTTGCCCAAAGATGGGGGATTGGGTCCCCATGGCAACAGGGGCCGCCGGAGGCCCTGGCCAAATTTCTGCGACGTCAGTAACAAAGGCCAGCGATGCGGTGTCTTGCCCGACGATGGGGGATCGGGTCCCCATGGCAACAGGGGCCGCCGGAGGCCCTGGCCAATTTTCTGCGACGTCAGTGACAGGGGCCAGCGCAGCGGTGTCTTGCCCGACGATGGGGGATCGGGTCCCCATGGCAACAAGGGCCGCCGGAGGCCCTGGCCAATTTTCTGCGACGTCAGTGACAGGGGCCAGCGCAGCAGTGTCTTGCCCGACGATGGGGGATCGGGTCCCCATGGCAACAGGGGCCGCCGGAGGCCCTGGCCAAAATTCTGCGACACCAGCGACAGGGGCCAGCGTAGCGGTAGCAACGCCAGGGGGGGTCCAGCAGCAGCCAGCGGCAGCAGCAGCCAGCGAGGGACGCGCAGAACGAACCAGGAGGTTATCGGAGCGCACAGAGCTGCTGATTCAGCGCAGTAGAGCCATCGCAGGTGCTGCCTCAGCCGCCCGAGCAGGCGCTGCCCCAACGGCCCACGCAGGCGCTGCCCCAGCAGTCCACGCAGGCGCTACCCCAGCGGCTCACGCAAGCGTCGCCCCAGCTGCTCACGCAGGCGTTGCTCCAGCAGCCCACGCAGGCGCTGCCCCGACTGCGCACGCAGGCGCGGTCCCAGCGACCCACGCTGACGCAGCCCCAGCGGCTCACGCAAGCGTCGCCCCGGCCGCTCACGCAAGCGTTGCCCCAGCAACCCACGCAGGCGCTACCCCGACTGCGCACGCAGGCGCGGTCCCAGCGGCCCACGCAGGCGCCGCTCCAGCGGCTCACGCGAGCATCGCCTCAGCCGCTCACTCAAGCGCTGACCCAGCAACCTTGGCAAGCGCTGTCCCGGTAGTTCATGAGGGTGTCGTTCCAGCGGTTCACACGAGCGCTGCTCAGCTCAGTTACGTGGATGTGTTTCCCCAGCTGCCAGCACCCGGTAACCCTCCAGCACCGATGCCAGCGTCAGGTGACCTAGTCAGTCCAAGCTTAGTGACTGCGTTGGAGGCTCATGGATCGCAGCTGCAAGCAGGAGTGCGTTCGGTCAGACAGCTGAGAGAGACGCATGGGTTACAGCCTGCGGACTTGCCAGTTCACAAACCGGACCCAGCTGCACCCGCCAGTGGCTCAACCTCAGCACCTGCAGCCAGTACGTCATCCCGATCTTTCACCAGACCCCAGCATAAAGGCCCAGGAAGATTGTCTGAGCAAGATGTTCTCGGTAGAGTTCATAGAAGGAAAGGGCCAGATCAGAAGGTGAGGATACTGAAGTGGACTGAGGACGACAATTCCCTCTGGAGCGACCATAGTGGGGAGAGCGCTGGATCTCAGCGGAGCACCCCAGTTCGGCTGCAGTTGATAGCAGCTACCAGGAAGGAGAGAGAGACACTCGTACGTTGGTTTAATAATGAACCACGTACCCAGCCTGGCCGTTTGCAGTTGTACGCAGCCACGGTGACAAATCTGCAGGACCTGAAGGACCAAGTGAGCTCGAGGGAGTACGCTCGCATGTTGAGACATGGGGCTCTCAGACACGAAGGAGGGATTCCCATTAAGTTCTTTGCGGGAATTAACTTCGGACGAGCACGACCTCTGAACCGACGAGATGAGCAACCAGCTCAGAGCAACAGGTTTGCTGTGCTCCCTGAGGTTCCGTCAGATCAGTCAGCATCATTGGTGGCAGCACCCAGCAACAGCCAGCCGGCCCAGCGGGGGTCCCCTGAGGATGATCCCAGCAGCAGCAGCGGTAGCGAATCGTCGCTCAGTGGGAAATCAGTATCGCCAGAGCGAGAGCGCAGATACCGCAGCAGCAGCAGTGACGACAGTGGAGAGCGGAGCAGAGGGCGGCGAAGATTCAAGAAGAAGAAGAAGAAGTCCAAGAAGCCCAAGAAGCGAAGCAAGTTCACTGCTGAGGAGAAGGGGAAGGCTAGGGCTGCTGTAGCGGCTGAGGAGAACCACTCCCTGACGCCAGAGATGGCGGTGAAAACCCTGCTGAAGGACAAGGCTCTTAGAGACCAGGCCTTCGAGTGTCTGCCTGCGGAGAGACAGCGGGCTATAGCCAGTGCGAAGGCCGCAGGGGAAGACGTGCACTGGGAGCAAGAGGGGTGGGAAGCTATGATGGCTGCCCAGAGGACAGTGCTGCAGGAGAGGAGTGCCCCTCACCCGTTGCCAGTGCGTTCCCCCACACCGAAGGACACAGACTTGGTGTGGTACGAACACACCAAAGCCCTACACCCAACGCTGAGTGAGGATGAGGCATGGCAATTGGCGGTGCATACCCACACTGGAGCCAGCACAGCGCAGACCTCGGGGACAGGAGGAGGAGTGTCGAGTTCAGTATCCTCAGCACAACCTTCGGGCTCGGAGACAGCAGCCTTGGAGGAGTGGAGATACCCTTCAGTGCCTATCACTGTGGAACAAGGTATCCGGGACCACGTGAGGGTGCACAACTCGGGGGTGGAAGAAGCTACCGCCATTGCAGCAAAGTATTCCAACTTAGCTGTGAGTTATGGGCACGCCAAGAACCATAGAGTTCGTGAGACCCTGCCCGGTCCAGTGATGCAGCTCATCAGCGACACAGGTTACCCGGTACCCGAAGGCGCAGGGTGTGTCCGGTGTGGTCGCTTACTGCGATCGCCCGAGGGCCAGATCCGGGTCACTCCCGGATTAATCTGGGATGTGATGTTGGGCTCCAACCGGACCTGTGTGCAGGTGCCTCTTTGTCAGGAGTGCACTAAACCCCCCTGGACAGGAGCCTTAGCTCAGCTGCCCATCATTCCCACGCCCGATGTGACAACGCCACAGTCTCAGCCGCGGAGTACTAGTGATCAGCAGCCCCCGCCAGATCCAGACCCTTCTCCCCACAGAGATGCGCCTGAGCAAGAACGTGGACCTCCGCCTCGCAGAGACGCGTCTGAACAGGAACGTGAACCTCCACCGCGGTCAGAGACCGATCCAGCGCGGTTGGAGCAGACACACCTGAAGAAGCTGGAGGCAGAGGACAGACTCCTGAGTACCTTACGGAAGCTAAGGGAGCGCATCACTACGTACACGTGTCCTCTGGATCAGGCAGCGGGAGAGAAGACATCTGGACATTTGCTGCAACCGTTAAAACTTCTGATGAGGGAGCTACAAGATTACTTCAAGGAGCCGCAAGTGAGGAGAGCGCTGGCCACGAAGAAGATGAACGAGGACGCCGATGGAAGTGAAGCCACGGTCACCACCGTCCCTGAAGAACTGCGTCTGATCATCAGGGATAGGGTGGAAGGATCGGTCCAAGGACTGCTAAACCAGAAGGTTCTAACCAATCAGATGAATACGCTGGACGATCTGATCGGCACCCTCGCTCGATCTTGCATCAGCGACGCTCACCTTAGCATTCTACCCAGCATGTTGTCACGGTCTCGGCAGGCCTCGGGCAAGAACGCAGGAAGGAATGCGCGGACCTTCCACCACGCTCTAATGGAAGCGTTTGAGCTGATGGAATCCCTGCATAAGCACGGAGTCACCGGTCCAGTCAACAGAGCCTCGTTACCCGGCATCTTCCTCAGTGGACTGACACCAGAGTTGCACGCGAGGGTTCATAAGGAACTGTTGGGCAAGGTAGACTTTCATCAGTCAACTGGACCAGCTGGGTGGGAGGCGGAACTACTGCGCAAATACGTGGAGCAGGCTACATTGGAGGAGCGACGGGATCCGGTGGGACTGAAGGCAGCCAGGGACCAGTCTCCCTTTCCAGTGGCTGCGCTGGTTGAGTGCCTCGATGAACACGTGGAGCAGTGCTTTGCGCTACCGACAGCGCCGGCAGAAGTGGAGGGCAGGCAGCTGCCTGGATCGTCTACGTACACTGGTTGCAGGAAATGCAAATCTAAGGAGCACTTGGCGAGGGACTGCCCGCAGCAGCACGACCAGCAAAAGAAAGCTGCATGGGTAAAGTGCATCTGGGATGAGGCGTTCGAGACCCTGGAGAACTCTGGCGCAAGCCCGGAACTTATGGAGGAGACGTTCGCAGTCATCGCGCAGGAGAGGGGCTCAGATTTTGGCGAGGGAGAGGCCGCGGGGGCCAGTTCCTCTCCCGGTCGCAAGGCATAGGTCCCGGAGCCAGCAGGGGGAGTACTCCGCCCCTTGCTGAGGCCGACAGGAGCGGGACCAAGCCTCTGGAGGAGAGGTCTGTGAGGGGGCGACACAGCCAGCCCTACCGGTGGAACACCCATTTCAGAGAAGACCACCGGATGAGGCATGGCCCGGGACCAGCCCAAAAGGCAACCGAGAAGCTGAGGCGAGCTGTGAGGTGGTTGAAGCGGACTCACCCGGTTACTGTGGTGGCTCCAAGCGAGATGGAGCCAGAAGTGGTACCAGCGCAGGCATCCACCCCAACAGAGGTACAAATCAGGTTCCCTTTGTTCGGGCAAGGAAGTCAGGGACACCCGTGCACAAAAGGTGTGTACCAGCGCGCCTTGCAGCCATCAGGTGCCAGAAGGGTGAGGTTCAGGGAGGAGGCAGCGCCCCGGCAGCTCTTTGGACGTGCGCTGCGACGACGACTGGACCGTGCCAAGCCGCCGCCGCTGTCGCGAGCACAACAGCGAGTGCAACGTGACAAACCAGCAGCGTGGGAGGCAGCCAGGACACTGACGAGCAGGCGGCGGGAAGCAGAGGTGCATCAGCACAGAGTCAGGAGTGCCATGGTACAGGTGAAGGGCCGCATAGAGCACCTGAGGAAGATGATGAAGGTGAGCAAGGAAACGGCGACCGCCAGACCAGCACCCTGGCCAGATGATCCAGCGCCGGAAGACTCCATCACCAGGTCTGCCCGCTGGACTGCCCTGATAGCGGAGGCAGGCACTTACCACCTACCCGACGACAACTCTGACGAAGAACTGAACCCGCGGGAAGTGGAGCCAGGTTTGCACAAACTGGCCAGCATCAGGCCGGACATAGGCGTGGACGCGGGAGCGGGGCGTTGGGGAGAGTGGCTGGACGAACATGTGCTAGCTGCCATGGATGCATCCGGGCCCACTCTCATGATCTTTTGGGCGTGGATTGGCAAGGTAAGAGTGAAGGTCCTCATCGATACCGGGGCCTCCTCCAGCTTCACATCCCTAGAGACTGTGAAGAAGCTCAAGCTTCAACCATCAGTCCATGAGAAACCAATGCGGGTGCAGGTTGCAGATGGCACAGTCTACGACGCCAACTCTTGCATTCGGCCCAAGCTCACGGCGGAGACGCGGAAGGGAAGTTATGCCAAGCAGGTAACTCTGCGAGTGATGCCCTTATCCTTGGGAGTGGACGTGGTGCTGGGGGGTGACTGGTTACGAGCTCAGCGGCGGATCACCTTTGACTACGCACAGTATGGGAGTGTGCGGTTTGGCCATGGGTCACAGAAGGTAGTCATTGCGGGATGCAATCCAGGGTCGTCATCTACAGGGTCTGGGCAGGCCATGGGACTGGTAGAGGCACAGCTTATCAGTACTAAGCAAGCCAGGAAGGACCTGCGAGCCTTGAAGAATAGCGGCGAGGAGGCGTACCTGATGTATCTGGCTCCAGATGGCGCATTTAAAATGGAGGC
>LGRX02019874.1:0-26089 GCA_001247695.2 Cymbomonas tetramitiformis | reverse complement strand
TGTTTGCGGTGGTGGTTGGCTCTTTTCTGCTCGCGGACACTGCTTGTGGTGGTGGCTGGCTCTCTTCTGCTCGCAAATTGTTGGAATTCGATAGTCTGTTTTCACAAAAGCAAGCGTAAACTTTCATTCTCAAAAGATATACCAGTTCGCAGCTTGAAACGCCGCGAACTTCAGCGCCCAGTCATTATTGATTGGGCAGTCTAAGTGAAAGTTCACTAAACAGAGTCCTACGTGTCACTGTCGTGTTCATACCGACCACAGTGACACGCCTGAGTACCGATGAACTTATTACGCACTTGCCGATGGTCATCAATGATCTAACGGCCACGATTAGTTCAGCAGATCTACAGATCTAGATCTAAGGGTTCCACAGGGTTTCTTTAGGGTTTCTTCAGGGTTTGAGCATCCTGACTACTGTAGAAGGTCTAGATAGTCATGCTGTACACCAAACTGATCAGCAGGCACTTGCAGATTCCAATACCCCTTCTAAAGGGTGACTGTCTAGTTGTCCTACTGCCAGTTCTTGGGAATGGTGCCCCTTCAGTCAGCAACACCCAGTTCTTGGGATGGTGCCCCTCCAGCTCCAGTTTATGGGGATGGTGCCCCTCCAGCTCCAGTTTATGGGGATAGTGCCCCTTCAGTCCTCAGTCTTCAGAGTTGGAGTTCTGCAACTTCATGATGCCCAGCCTTTCCCTGTGTGTAAGAAATGCTGGTAGGGGAAGAGGTTTGGTGAAGATGTCAGCTGTGTTGTCCGCTGAGGCGACATACATGGCTTCCACCATCTTGGACTTCACCAGCTCTCGGATGTACATGTTCCTCACCTCAATGTGCTTGGATCTGTTCTTGTTGACATAGTCAGATGCCAAATGAATGGCCCCCTGGTTGTCACAGTACATCTGTACCGGGGTGCAGATTTTTGGAATTCAGTGCAGGGTTATTTGCAAAAAGCAAGCGTAAACTTTCATTGTCAAAAGATATACCAGTTCGCAGCTTGAAACGCCACGAATGTTATCGCCCAATCATTACTGATTGGCCAGTCCAAGTGAAAGTTCACTAATTAGTATGACGTGCCACTGTCGAGTTCATAACGACTGCAGTGACACGTCTGCGATGGGCCGGTGAACTATTACACACTGTGTCTTTCCGATGGTCATTATATGATCCAGCGGCCACGATTAGTTCAGCAGATCTAGATCTAGATCTAAGGGTTTCATAGGGTTTCTTCAGGGTTCCTTCAGGGTTTGAGCATCCTGACTACTGTGCAAGGCCTAGACAGTCATGCTTTACATCAAACTGATCAGCAGACACTGCAGATTCCAATACCCCTTCTAAAGGGTGACTGTCTAGTTATCCTACTGCCAGTTCTTGGGAATGGTGCCCCTTCAGTCAGCAATGCCCAGTTCTTGGGATGGTGCCCCTTCAGTCTTCTGGCTCCAGCTCCAGTCTTTGGGATGGTGCCCCTTCAGCTCCAGTTTATGGGGATGGTGCCCCCTTCAGTCTTCATTGGTCTCCACGAGGCAGGTTCATGACACCCAGTCGCTCTCTGTGTACACGAAATATAGGGAGTGCCAGGGGCTTGGTCATGATGTCAGAGGTGTTATCATCAGTTCCAGTGTACAGCGCCTCTGTGTCCTTGGCCTTGATCAGCTCCCTGATGTACATGTTCCTCACTTCAATGTGCTTGGACCGGGAGTTGTTCACGTAGTTAGTGGCCAGGTGGATAGCTCCCTGGTTGTCACAGTACATGGGCACTGGCCTGTATATGTCCACCAGGGAGTCCAGCACGTTGAGAACATACTTGACTTCACGAGCTCCCTCAGACATAGCGATGATCTCGGCCTCAGTAGTGGATAGGGACACGCTCTTCTGGATCATAGATGAGAATATGATCAAGCTCCCACACAGGAAGACCGCAATACCAGAGGTGCTTCTCCTGGTCACCTTGCATCCTGCATAATCAGAATCTGTGTAGATGGAGAGAGACAAAGGTCTGCTTGGTCCAGTGCCACCCCCCCCAGGCACTGAAGCAGTGCGCAGTACCAGCTCGTACTCCCTGGTGCCCTTCAGATATCTCACCACCTGCTTCAGGGCCACAAAGTGCTCTGGACCATACGTGGCGCAGAACCTTGACAGGACTGACACTGCTGCCATAATGTCAGGCCTGCTGCAGCGAGCCACCCACTGCAGCTGCCCCAGAAGAGCTCGGTAAGGCATAGGTCCCTTACCATCAGCAGGAGCCAGCGCAGTGCCAGGTGACATCGGTAAACTTGCTGGTTTAGCATCATCCAGGCCATAAGTGTTGATGATCTGGGAGATATAGCCAGACTGAGATAAGTATGCTGTATCACTTCCCCAGCGCACTCCGATACCCATGACCAAGTCCAACACCCCAAGATCTTTGCACGCATACTGTGCGTGGAAGGAGGCCACAAAGGTGTCATACCAAGACTTGTCATTGGTGGCCACCAGGTAGTCATCCACGTAGGCCAGAATGATAACCTGGAGAGTGGTGTCCCGGATGAAATACAGGCAGGGTTCCACGTCACTCCTCTGCATCCTGGAGTCATATCCCATTATGAACGCATCGGAGGTGTCAAACCACTCTTTGCCCGCCTGCTTGAGCCCATACACCGCCTTCAGTAGCTTGGCACACCTGTGCCCCCCATAAACCAGCCCTCGGGGAAGACGCACATATAGGTCCTCCTCGAGTACTGAGTTCAAGAAGGCTGTGTCAACGTCCATGTGGTATACCATAAGCCCAAGGTTGAGGGCCAGGGTGATGACAATCCTGACGGAGGACGGTTGTGTACATGGGGCAAAGGTGTCGTAGTAGTCCACCCCATACTCCTGTTTGTTTCCCCGTACACATATCCTGCTCTTCCTCTTTAGTAGTTGCCTGTTCTTGTCCAACTTCACCTTTAGCACCAGTGACATCTCCAGTAACTTTACCCCAGCCGGTATGTCCTCCTCGTCCATCATCTGCAAGGCTCCCTTGATCTGCACGAGTGCTTCCAGTTCATCCTGAATGGAGTTAAGCCACTCAGTGCAGTCAGGCGCAGTCAAAACCTGGGAGTGACATCTTGGCTCAGTAACCCCCGCAGGCAGTAGAGACTCCTGCACAGTGGGTGTTTCAGCAGCCTGAACACCCAGGCATGTGTGCGTGGGCGGAAATCGAACATCCCCAACAGGCAGGTCCATGATAGTGAAGTTCGTGAGGAGGACCACACAATAAGGTTGAGCATGGGGTCCAACAGCACGTCCACAAACCATGGCCTCCTCAGAGTCCCCTTTTCCAGTCACAGCACGTACCTCAGTGAATAGCGGATAGTGAGCGTTGACACTGCCATATGAGGGGCAATCCTTCAACAGTGACAGTCGATCACTGCCTGGCTTGAGATATGAGCTCAAACTTACCCAGCACACATCATCAGAGGTTTCCACCTTCACCACGGCCAGAATCTCATCACTGTCCTCAGGTAAGTACACACCCTGCTCCAGTACAGCAGTCTCCAATAGTGCCGGCGGAGGATCTCTGTAGGGCGAATCCAGAGTGGTGGCCATGAAGTTGGTCTTGAGAGGGGTCACCGCAGAAGGATCCCATGAGGTCACCACCTTACCCAGCGTGTCCAGCTTCTCCGAGAAGGTGACCATACCAGAGTTGACCACCTTTCCAGACTCACAATCATATAGCAGATAGGCAGATGATACCTCAGAATGTCCAACATATCTGAGTTCACGTGCCCGGTTGCTGAGCTTGTGTTCACGGATCATGGGGTCAATAAAGGGGTAGGCCTTGCATCCAAATACTCGCAGCTGGGACAGGTCCGCATGCTTCTTCCTGATGAGGTAGTAAGCCGAGGTCCACCCCAGAGATTTTCGGAATACACGATTGAGGATGTACACCGCATGGCGGGTGGCCAGTGGCCACATGCTCACATCAAACCCAGAAGTCGGTAGGAGTGCTCTAACCATGGCTTGTACATCTCGGTGTGACCTCTCAACCCTTGCCTGGTTCTCATGCAGGTATGGGGAGCCATGGCTCTGCTCAATACCATGCTCCTCACAAAAAGCTGCAGTTTGCCCAGCTATCATAGTACTGTCACCATCAGTGTGGAGCACCATGTGGTACTCGCTGGACAGGTTCATGGTGCTTCGCAGGCGCTTCACCTCCTGCAGATATAGCTGGAAGGCCTTGAGATAGTCCGACTTCAGCTTGAGGAAGAATATGCATATCCATGTCGTGGAGTCATCGACGAACAGCACGAACCATCTGTACCCCCCAGCACTGGTCCTGAATGGTCCACATGTGTCTGACCATACAAGATTTCCCAATTCCTTGGACAGCTCCCTCCCAGTGGGTTTCACAGAGGGCCTTATGGCTTTGGTCAGCCTACAGGCAATGCACCTCTCGGGGCAATGCTGCACTGGGCTGCCAGAGTACTGTGACTCACTGATGGGCATAGGCACACTTTGAGCAAACATGTGATCAACGGGCTTGTCACCAACGTGACCCAGCCTCACATGTTGTAGCAGCTTGATGTCAAGCTGCTCTGTGGTGTGCGAGTCCTTGTACAGTACCACCACTGGCCACTTGGTGTCCTCGATCCACACACGATCTTCTCCACAGGGTTCCAGGTTGGCCACGTTATAGCATGACTCCCTTGGTGCAGAAAAGATCTTAGCACCAACAGGGTATTCATGAATAACATCAAACCGAGAGACCAGACTCCACCAGCTCGCTGTGACCCATTTAGGCAATATGAACATGAACTTGGTGTTGGAGGGGTCTCTATCGAAGTCGGTGAGGGCCTTCTGGAGACACTGTAGAATGATGTCGTGGTCAAATGGCGGGTTCCCATAGCATTGCTTGCCAGCCCAATCCTTACCAAAACATGAGTCAGTAATGGTACAGTAGTGATCCAGGATGTGGTTGTCATCAGAGGAAAATAGTTCCAGGAGGAAAGGGCCATGAGTGGTGAAGTGAGGCTTGGTGTCCTCAAATTTCCAGTCATAGCGGTCTCGTTGATCATCAGTATGTTTGACAGCACAGGCTAGATGTGTGTCCAAAGTGCTATATGTGTCCTCATGCATAATGTACTGGTTGCCAACTCTGGCAAAGGAAAACACCACCCCCCCTTTGGACACAGTTCTGGCCCCAAAGTCCACACGGAAACCCGCATCCTCGAGTGCCACCACAGATAAGAGGTTGAAGGGCTGCCCAGGTATGCAGTGTGTGCCCAGGAGCTGCAGCCCAACCATGCGCCCAGACTTCACATCCTTCTTGGCCAAGGTCACGAAGCCACTGCCAGAGGAGTCCACGGACTGACTCTGCACCACACTGAAAGTCTCACAGGCTGTGGTGTCATAGTCCGCATTGAACACCCGGACAGAGTTGAAAATGTGCTTGGTGGCGCCACTGTCGATAACAACACTCTTGTCCACAGCAGACTGAGTGCCACTGCCGCCAGCACTCGCACCACATGCCACCTGAGCATGGCCAGCATCAGAGGCACAACCCACATCAGATGCCCAATCATCACAAGGCACCCAAGCACACTCACCACTTGGGTCATAGCCCAAATCCAACTCCTCGACGAGGTCATCACAGGCATCGTCATAGTAGCTCTCACAGGTGTCCTCATAATAGTCACTGGGGAGCAGAGCCACAGAGCAGAAGCGAATCTTGCGAGGTGGAGAAAGTAGTCCAGAGGCCCAATCATCAGAGGGGCTGTAACCCACTCCTTCAACGGGCTGCCCAAGGCTCATGCACTCTTCCTCCTCGTCAGTGTCCATGGTACATGCCCTCCTCCTCTTCGTCAGAGTCAGAGTCATCCTCCAGGTCTGGCAGAGAATCATCACCATCTGAGTCAGAGTCCGAACCTGAAGCAAGGTCGGGGACTATGCAATCAGAGCCGCTGCCAACTTGTCCAGAGACATAGAGAAGATCAGGCATACAGCTGTCCCCCATCGGATGATAAGACCAGGAATCTCGGTCTGCAAGAAGCCGATCATAATAGGGGAACCCAGCATATCCACAGATCCAGAATCACTCTCAACGGGCTGTCCAAGGTGCATGTCCTCCTCCTCCTCGTCAGAGTCAGAGGCATTCTCCGGGTCTGGTAGAGGATCATCATCGTCCGAGCCATAGTCTGAGTACTCAGGCCAGGCATCGGTACCCCACCCCTCACCGAGGGACAGCATGCTTCCAAAGTCCTCCACTACCTGTATCAAGGTCCCGGTGGCCCCCCCGAGCTCAGACGCCCAGCTATGCAGGTCTACCAGCGAGGTGCGCACCATGACAGACTCCAGCTTCAGCAATATGTCCATGTCATCCGTAGCCTGCCTGATGACATTGAGCTGGTAGAGGATCATCCCGGCACTGACAGTGTGTTCAACACCACGAGGAAGGGTAGTGCCCCTGTCAAGTATGTGGTGAGCACGAAGGAATATCTCCACAGACCCAGCCATCATGACAGAGTGCCACCGTTGTAATCGAGGCTTGAACCATAACTGCCTGGGGGATATCTGAAAAGTGTCACCCAAGTGCTGATCACGTCCATAATCCCACTGGGCCTGTGTCCTCTTCAGGCGAGCCTTGTCAGGGAAGAAGGCAGTAAGGACATCAATGTAGACCCACGAGTCATAAATAGGCACAACCTTGGTGCGGTGACGACGGCTGAGCACAGGAGAATGCTTGTTGGGAACGTAGCAGTGGCGCTTCTTCCTGGTCCTGCGAGGAGGGCACCCCATTGAAGACAATCCCACACGAGGTGCACTCACAGTGCCCTCATTGTCCCCAGTGTACCCACCAATGGTGTGGGATATAACAAGCTCAGGCTCGCCCACGTCCGCCAGGACAGAGTAGTAATTGAATACCGGGAACACAGAGGACTGGGACTCCACAGGTACAGAGCCCGACCACATATCCAGGGCTCGCACGGGGCCGAACTGGAAGGCAGTGACCCAGAGATGCTGAGATTACCAACCTCACCTGACCCTGAGCTCAGGGCAGATTGTGCACCGTCCAGTAATTCACATAATGATGACTCCACCAGTCCGGAGTCCTGATACGTCGATAGTTGGCCCGAGGCCGGACAAGGGGTCAGCGAGCCAGAGATGCTAGCACGACCAGATTCCAATAGCCCAGAGCTGTAATAACTGGCATATATATCTTCACCGGTCTCGCTCAGACCAGGGCGTAAGTCAGATGGACCAGCCTCCCGAATGGCAAAAAGGACCTCACCAGCCTCTTCCAGTCCGGGATGAAGCTCAGATTGCCCAGCTGCAGCACCAAGATGTTCACCAGGCTTCGGTAAGCTACCATTCTTCTCGTAGTCAGCCACCCTCTTGAGAATTGCCGCCTTGGTAGTTGGTGAAGCCTTCTTGAAGCACGCCTCCCGCTTCTCAACGTTCTTGATGAAACAGTCCTTAGCAGAGTGCCCACGTCTGTGACAGACAGGGCACGGGACTTTGACAGCCAGTAGCTTTCGCTTCGCCTCCTCCTGCTTACGCCTGTCGTCAGCAATGGCACCAGCAGCCTCAAATTGAGTATCCAGCGCGTGGGCAGTTTGCGCTACAGCAGCGCGCGGGGCGAGTATGGTGTCGTAGTGAGATGTTACTTGGTCCGACAGCACACTCGCAGTCGGCAGGGTCTCAGACATGAATTTGGCCTTGAGGAGCATATAGTCGGGGTGCAGTCGCACAATAGCCATGGCAGAAAATATGGTCTCAACCGTCTCCATACACAGAGGCTTGCCAGAAGGAGTAACGCGCGCGTTCGCGGAGTACTCGCGTACACGCCGAAGAGTCTCCTTCGACTCCAAAAACGTTGGGAGAGGAGGGGCAAGTCTCGAGAGTTGATTCGGTAGCGACAGCAGCTTATCCACTTGGGTGATGAAGTAGACGACGCTGGTGTTGCGTCGCAATTTGGATAGCTCAAGCCAAGCTCCGTGACCGTCAGAATGTTGTTCGTAGCTGTGAACGACAGCGTTCGCAGTGCCAGTGGTAACACGGCAGAGGAAGTCATAAAACAGTTGATTTGCTTCCTCAAGATAGAGGTCATCCCCTCTCACCATATGGAGCGGAGTAGATTCCGAAAGCAGTAGCGCAAGAGAAGGGTGGCGCAAAGAAGGCTTAATTTTCGAAAGCCACTCGTCCCAAATTCCTTCCTGGTCAGTTTCCTTGCCAGAAAAGTACGAGTCCGCGGAAAGCCCCTTGGTCATATCAGAAAGACCTGGTAAAGGACGTCGCCCACCAGCGGGCGACGAATTGAGATGTTTGTCCTCAGGGACAGTGGCGCTGAGAGCTGGGTTATGAAGGCCGCGCATATCGTAGAGCTGAGCACTCAAACCTTTCATCATTTCCGTAAGCGCCGAGATTTGCTCCTGCTGACTACTCAGCGCAATATCTCGCAAAGACGACTCGCCAGGCTTCTGTTCATATTCTGGCGCGCCACCAGGAGGTGACGGTGTCGTCGCTTGGCTATAGCTCTTACTCCCTTTGACCATAGTGAATTCTCTTACGCGCAGTGGAAAATTTGCATGATAAACAAAAATGGATGCTCACTTACAATGTAAGTGGGCCCATAACCTTTTGGAATTCAGTGCAGGGTTATTTGCAAAAAGCAAGCGTAAACTTTCATTGTCAAAAGATATACCAGTTCACAACTTGAAACGCCACGAATGTTATCGCCCAATCATTACTGATTGGCCAGTCTAAGTGAAAGTTCACTAATTAGTATGACGTGCCACTGTCGAGTTCATAACGACTGCAGTGACACGTCTGCGATGGGCCGGTGAACTATTACACGCTGTGTCTTTCCGATGGTCATTATATGATCCAGCGGCCACGATTAGTTCAGCAGATCTAGATCTAGATCTAAGGGTTTCATAGGGTTTCTTCAGGGTTCCTTCAGGGTTTGAGCATCCTGACTACTGTGCAAGGCCTACACAGTCATGCTTTACATCAAACTGATCAGCAGACACTGCAGATTCCAATACAGATGTCCACCAGGTCGGTCAGCACGTTAATGATGTACTTGACCTCCCTAGCCCCTTCAGACATGGCGATGATCTCAGCCTCGGTAGTTGACAGCGACACACATCTCTGCATGATGGAGGAGAAGATCAGTAAGCTCCACTGCAATGCCAGATGTGGATCTCCTCGTGGTTTTGCACCCAGCATAATCAGCGTCAGTATATATGCATAGTGGTAGTGCTCCACTGGCCAGACCCAGCCCCCTTGGCACAGAGGAGGTTGTCCGCAACACCAGCTCGTGGCCCATATTGCCCTTAAGGTATCTGACAACCTGCTTCAGAGCCACAAAGTGCTCTGGGCCATAAGACGCACAAAAACGAGAGAGAGCAGGCACAGCAGCCATGATATCAGGGCGCGTGCACCTTGCAACCCACTGTAGCTGCCCAAGTAGTCACCTGAATGGAATGGTGGCATCCTTACCATCAGATGGGGCAAGAGAGCACCCTGGAGACATAGGCAGGCTCGCTGGCTTAGCATCCTTAAGTCCATAGGTCTTAATCATCTGAGATATATATCCAGACTGAGACGGATATGCCACCCCAGGGCCCCAGCGCACACCAATGCCCATCACAAGATCCAGCACACCCAAGTCCTTGCAGGCATACTGGGAGTTGAAGGCCGCCACAAAGTTATCATACCATGAACGGTTGTTGGTGGCCACAAGGTAGTCATCCACATATGCCAATATGATGACCGTGATGCCAGAGTCCCGGATGTAGTAGAGGCAAGGCTCAACATCACTGCGCCTCATCCTCTCATCATAGCCCATAATGAAGCCATCACTGGTCTCAAACCACTCCTTGCCCGCCTGCTTCAGGCCATACACTGCCTTGAGCAGCTTGGCACATGTCCTGCCCTGATACTCCAGCCCCCTAGGGAGCTTAACATACAGGTCCTCCTCCAGGGTCGAGTTCAGGAAGGCTGTCTCCACATCCATGTGATACACCTCGAGGGCAAGGTTGAGCGCCAGAATGATAACCAGCCTCACTGAAGCCAACTGTGTGCACGGGGCAAAGGTGTCAAAATAATCGACACCATACTCCTGCTTGTTGCCCTTTACACACACCCTCGCCTTGCGCTTCTGCAACTGCCGGTGCTTGTCCAGCTTGACCTTCAACACCAAGGACATGTCCAATAGACGTACACCAGGAGGAACATCCTCCATGTCCATCATCAGCAGAGCCTGCTTGACTGCAATCAAGGCCTCAAGCTCGGTCTGAATAGCGTTCATCCACTCATCAGCATCAGGCGCCTCCATAGCTTGCTTAACCCCCTTGGGCTCGGTCACACCATTTGGGAGCACATCCACTGAGCCCCCCGCACACGACTTCCCCACAGCTGCCAAGCACGTGTGCTCAGGAGGGAACTGCACCTCACCCACCGGCAGGTCAATGTGTGTAAAGTTGGTGAGCAACATGACACAGTATGGAAATGAACTGGCCCCGACAGCTCGTGCGCATATAATACCAGCTTCCATCTCCTCACCTCCGGCATCCACCGTGACCTCAGTGAACAGAGGGTAGTTGACATTGAGGTCACCACCGTATGCAGCTGAGCGCACAACAGCAAGATGCTCAGGATGGCCATCCAGGTAGGCTCGGAGACTCACCCAGCATACCTCATCCACTGCTTGCACCTTTAGCACCGCCAGAATCTCGTCACTGTCGTCGGGTAGATAGACCCCGACATCAAGAACACCGTCCTCCAGTCCACTCGGGAGGATATCATGATATGTACCATCCAACGTCGTCACCATGAAGTCGGTACTCAGCGGGGCCACTGCAGAGGGATCCCAGGTGGTGACCACCTTGCCCAGCTTGTCCACAGCCTCATGGAACTTGACCATGCCAGACTTGACTACCTTCCCCGATCTCAGGATCATATAACAAGTAGGCTGATGAGACCTCAGAGTGACCAACATAACTCAGCTGCCGCGCTCGGTCACTGAGCTTGTGCTCCCTGCTGTCCGGGTCCACAAAAGCATATGCCAGACATCCAAACACTCGAAGATGTGAAAGGTCTCGGTGCTGTCCATACAACTTGTAGTAAGGAGACTTCTTGTGCAAGGGCTTCTGGAATGTCCTGTTCAGAATGTACACAGAGTGACGAACAGCAAGTGGCCACATGTCCACACCAAAGCCAGATGTCAAGAGCAGCGCCCGAGCCATCGCCTGCACTGTCCTATGAGACCTCTCCACACGAGCTTGGTTCTCATGGAGGTATGGCGATCCATGGCGTTGCTCAATACCTTAGTCTTTGCAGTACTGCTGTGTCTGCCCAGCAATCATCGTAGAGTCCCCATCAGTGTGCAATACCATATGATACTTCTCCTCAAGTCTCATACGGCTCCTGTGCTGCCTCACCTCTGCCAGGAACTTCTCAAGGGCTGCCAGGTAGTCCGACTTCCTCTTCATGAAGTACATGCATATCCAAGCTGTACAGTCATCCACGAAGAGGACAAACCACCGGTACCCACCAGCACTGTGCCTGAATGGGCCACACGTGTCAGACCATACCAGCAAGCCAATCTCTGCAGCACTCTCCCTGCCAGTAGGCTTCATAGATGGCCTGATCGCCTTGGTGAGCCTGCAGGAAATACATCTCTCAGGGCAGCGCCACACCAAACTCTTGGCATACTGCGCTATGGTGATACCCATAGGAATCTCCTCGTCCAGCATCTCCTGCATGGTCACGTCACCAATATGGCCAAGCCGAATATGTGCCAGCATCTTGGCATCAAGCTTCATCACTGTATGCCCATCCTTGTAGATCACCACCACAGGCCACTTGGTCTCCCTGACCCATACCCGGCTCTCCCCACACATCTCCAGGTTCTCCACATTGTAGCATGAGTCCAATGGAGCCGAGAATATCTTCTCTCCAGCAGGGTACTCATGGACAATGGTAAACTGAGATACAAACTGCCACCAACTGGCTGTCTCCCATCTGGGTAGTACCAAAAGGAACTTGGTGGACTGAGGCGCCCGAGCAAAGTCACTGAGAGCCTTCTGCAGACATCTCAGGATGGTGTCATGCTCATAAGGTGGGTTGCCATAGCAGGCTTTACCCGCCCAGTCCCTGCAGAAGCAAGGGTTGTCAGTTGTGCAATAATCGTCCAGGACGTGGTTGTCAATGGAGGCAAACAACTCCAGAGTAAAGGGCCCATGCTCCTCAATGTGCTTCCCAGCTTCCTCAAACTTCCAGTCTGTCTTGTCCCGATCAGAGTCATCATGGTATGCTGCACAGGCCATGTAGGTATCCAAAGTGCCAGTCTGATCTTCATATATGATATACTGGTTGCCAACTCTAGAGAATGAGAAGGTCACCCCCCCACTGGATATCTGCCTGGCCCCAAAATCAACACTGAACCCAGCATCCTCAAGCGCCACCACAGACACCAGGTTGAATGGCTGCCCAGGAATGCAGTGAGCACCAGTGAATTGCAGCCCAACAGCGCGCCCAATGGACACATCCAGTTTAGCAAATGTGACCGTCCCACTGCCCTCCGAGGATACAGTACCAGCCTGCACCACACTGAAAGTGGGACTGGAAGCAGGATCAAAGTCACCGCCAAAGTCACTCACCATATTGAAGATGTGCTTGGTGGCACCACTGTCTATCACTGCCACCTTCCCACCGAATGCAGTCAATGGCAGGGCTCTGGTGAAGATGTCAGCTGTGTTGTCTGTCGATGCAACATACAGGGCGAGAGAGCTGCCCACAGGGTGGCCCTCATACAGCTCACATGCATCCTCATCGCCAGAGTCACTCCCATCTTCAAGATCAGATACATCACAATACCAATCAGAAGAGCAGTAATCTTCAATCCTAGAATCCACGCCCAAAGCCACAGAACAGAGGCGGTTCTTGCGAGGCGGACAGAACAGTCCAGATGCCCAATCATCGGAGGGGATGCCACCCACTCCTTCAAAGGGCTGCCATAAGTGCACATCGTCCTCCTCGACTGAGTCAGAGGCATCCACCAGATCTGGCAGAGCATCTGAAGCATAATCACCATCATCCGAGTCAGAGTCCGAAGCTGAATCCAGGTCGGGGATGGAGCAATCAGAGTCGTTACAAATATGGCCACCATCATCACAAGATCCAGAGAGATAGATAAGATCAGGCATATAGTTGTGTCCAGCCAATGTGTGATAAGACCTGGCATGTCGGTCTGCAACAACCTGTTCAATACCAGAGGCATCCAGTGTAGCCATAAGTCCAAAATCACCTCGGTCTGAAGAGACATCATCATGATGAGAGGAATCCCCAGAGTCATAGCCACTCTGGTCTGAATGATCATCACCATCAGATGAGGAGCCAGAGTCCCACTCATCCTCAAAATCATATCCCAGTAATGCCCAGAAGCTCTTGACCGCCTGCACAGTGTCTCGAGTAACCATACTGAGTAAAGTCACCCATGACTGCAGCCTCTCAAAGGATCCTCGTACCATACCCGGTTCCTTTTCGATCAGACGCTGCAGCAGACTGAACTGCTCGGCCACAACATGCTTGGCACACACCATCTTCTTGTGGCTCACCACTCTGCCATCAACAGGAAAGTGAGGCTTCTCCAGCACAGTCACTGCCCTGTCCAACACTTCCACAGAGCCACCCATAAACATACTATGCACATATTGGACATCTGAAGTGTACCACGGCTGCCTGGGGGATATCTGATATCCAGGCCCAAGATGCTGCTCCCTTCCTGCTTCCCACAGGGCTTGGGTAGGCTCAAGCTTCCTCCCAAGGAGGGCCGTGCATAGAGTATCAATGTAGACAAACGAGTCGTACACCGGAGCCACGGGGAAATACTTGTGCCTGTTCAATAAGAAACGATGCTTATTGGGCTGATAGGGGTGTGACTTCTTACCAGGTCTCCTCACTGCAGAGCTCCTGCTCATAGGAGCATCAGACCTCCACCGATAGACCCCACTCATAGGCTGGTCCCCACCCCCCACAGGGGTTGGACCCTCATAAGATGTAAGCCCGTCCAGAACTGCATAGTAATTGCTCAGGGAGATACCAGACTGAGATGCAGTATAGCCGCCCTCAGTACAACCAGAAACAAATTGAGGTAGGTCGTCAGAGAAGCTGGTAACCATGCTGTCCTCTACCAGCTCACAGATTGCAAATAGAGCCTCGCCAGTATCATCCACACCAGGGTGCTGCTCAGCTTCAGCAACAGCAGCCGCACGATTGGGTAGCTTCCCATACTTCTGGTAGTCCTGGACCCTCTTCATTATCGCTTCCCTCCTCTTGGGATTCTTCTTGAGGTAAGCCTCCCTCTTATCCTCGTGAGTAACATAGCAGTCACTGGACGAGTGTCCAGGCATATGACACACCGGACATGGAACTCGCTTGAGTAACGCAGCACGCTTCTGCTCTCCCTGCTTACGACGGTCCTCCACGATTCCAGCACCCGTCTCCATCGCTGCTGCAGAAGTCGCGATGACGTTGTCGTAGTGGCCACATACCGCGTCGTTCAGCTTCTTGAACGACGGCAGCTCGTCCCCAGAGAACATAGTGCGAATATAGACATACGCCGGGTTCAAGGAATTCAGCACCATAGCCACAAAGACTGCCTCCAGGCTGGCGACATGAAACATTTCACCACCCGGCAGGAATTTGCTCGTGCACGCATACTCCTCCACCCTGTCAAGAACCTCCCTCGCATTTAGAAAGCCTTGCAGCGGGGGCGCGAGCGTCATGAACCTCTTCTTGTCATCAAGCAAAGCCTTGACCTGCCGCACAAAGTACGCAGAGCCCGTGCTCCGACGCATTTTAATTAGCTGTCGCCAGGCTGAGACACCGTCTGCTTCAGAATTGTACGATCGAACAACTGCGTTCGCCGTCCTGGTGGCAACACGCGACAGAAAGTCATGAAATAACTGATTTGCTGCCACCGAGAACTTCTCGCCCTTCTTGATGTCCTCTAACTCGCGCGTGTCCGTCAATAACAGCGACAACGCCGGGTGACGCAGAGACGGTACAATTTTACCCCAGAATTCCATCCACTTGCTGTCATTTTCGGCCTCCTGACCAGAATAGAGCTGGTCAGTCGGGAACCCCTTCAACATATCCGTTAGAAAAGGTAAAGGTACGTCCACAGTACCACTCGCAACTCGAGATTTACCACTGGAACCAGACATGCTGGATTCCGCGGCCTCAGGACACGCAATAGCATTTCCCGTCCCCGCATTTTGATTTGCAACAGCCAACGGCGGCACTGCGTGTGCCAGGGCTTGAACCATTTTAAAAAGCTCATTCATATGCGCGTCTTGCTGCGTAAATAGCTGTTGCTGCCTCTCATCAATACGCGCCTCTTGCTGCGCGAAAAGATTAGCCAGCGCTGCAGAGTCCTCCCCTGCTGAGATTCCATCAGGCTTCCCTTCCTCCGAAAGTTCGCCAAAAGTAGATTCCTTACTCAGACCCGGGGGCCTCTCTGGAGCTTTGGCCTTGTCTTGTCTCTTACTCATTTCGAATATTACGCGCAGTGAAATTTTGCGTGATACAAACGTCGGTTAACACTTACAATGTAAGTGGGCCCATAACCTGTTGGAATTCGAGAGTCTGTTTTCACAAAAGCGAGCGTAAACTTTCATTCACAAAAGATATACCAGTTCGCAGCTTGAAACGCCGCGAACTTCAGCGCCCAGTCATTATTGATTGGGCAGTCTAAGTGAAAGTTCACTAAACAGAGTCCTACGTGTCACTGTCGTGTTCATACCGACCGCAGTGACACGCCTGAGTACCGATGAACTTATTACGCACTTGCCGATGGTCATCAATGATCTAGAGGCCACGATTAGTTCAGCAGATCTACAGATCTAGATCTAAGGGTTCCACAGGGTTTCTTTAGGGTTTGTTCAGGGTTTGAGCATCCTGACCACGGTAGAAGGTCTAGATAGTCATGCTTAACACCAAACTGATCAGCAAGCACTTGCAGATTCCAATACAAATACTGCTTGTGGTGGCGGCTGGCTCTCTTCCCCTCATGAACACTGCTTGTGGTGGTGGCTGGCTCTCAAGCTCGCGAACACTGCTCGTGGTGGTGGCTGGCTCTCTTCTGCTCGCGAACAATGTTTGTGGTGGTGGTTGGCTCTCTTCCCCTCGCAAACACTGCTTGTGGTGGTGGCTGGATTTCTTGTGCTCGCGTACACTGCTTGTGGTGGTGGCTGGCTCTCTTCTGCTCGCGAACACTGCTTGTGGCGGTGGCTTGCTCTCGTCCTCTCACGAACACTGCTCGTGGTGGTGGTGGCGGGCCCTCAAGTTGCGGACTCTGCTTGTGGTGGTGGCTGGCTCTCTTCTGCTCGCAAACACTGCTCGTGGTGGTGGCTGGCTCTCTTCTGCTCGCGAACACTGCTTGCGGTGGTGGCTGGCTCTCTTCTGCTCGCAAACACTGCTTGTGGTGGTGGCTGGCTCTCTTCTGCTCGCAAATACTGCTTGTGGTGGTGGCTGGCTCTCTTCTACTCCTGAACGCTGCTTGTGATGGTGGCTGGCTCTCTTCTTCTCGCGAACACTGCTCGTGGTGGTGGCTTGCTCTTTTGCTCGCGAACACTGCTTGTGGTGGTGGTTGGCTCTCTTCTGCTTGCGGACACTGCTTGTGGTGGTGGCTGGCTCTCTTCTGCTCGCGAACACTGCTTGTGGTGGTGGCTGGCTCTCTCCTCTCACGAACACTGCTTGTGGTGGTGGCTGGCTCTCTTTACTCACGAACACTGCTTGTGGTGGCGGCTGGCTCTCAAGTTGCGGACACTGCTTGTGGTGGTGGCTGACTCTCTTCTGCTCGCGAACACTACTTGTGGTGGTGGCTGGCATCTCTTATGCTCGCAGATAGTGCTAGCAATGCGCCCACCCCTCTTCCGCTCCTGGACTTTGCTCACGACGCGGCTGCATCTTCTCATCTTTAAGCAAAAAGCTTCTCTCTTCCTCTGCGACAGCTCCTTCGTTGCAAACCGTTGTGTTTCAAGAACCGTTAGTTTGGGCAACAACGGTGTAGAAACTTGCCCTTGGATAACTGATTTGGAAACGGCTATTTTGCCAGGATCTGCGGGGGCAGGCGTATTGCTACATCGACATGTCCTGGATATACAGACCCAAGAATCAAACTGATCAGCGCGGATATGACTTATCCAAGAGAGCACTAGAAATAGCTGAAATGGAACTTTTGGTACTTGTCCCAAGCCCATTTTGCGTATATGTTTTTTTCTTTTATCTTTCTTTCCGTTTGCACTCTCCGCTCGAGCCTGAGTTGTGGTCGAAATTGAAGTGTCCAGCTCTAACTAGGCTTGATCTTGGGGCCACGATGCAGAATGCAAACAAGCTTGCGAAGGAAAGATGCCAAGGATATCAAAAGTCGGAAATTGCCCGAGCTCAGGCTTTGGTGGCTGCTGCACAGGGTGCAAATGGTCGGATGCGATTTGGGGTGTTGAGTGTTGTCTGAGCCTGAGCGCTTTGCTCCTTAGTATCTTGCTCCTCAAAGGGAAGGCCACATACAGTGCTTTTCCTCATCGAGCGAAACACAATTCACAGAAGAAAATTTCAGGATAGTGATAGGTGTGTCTAGCCATAAAGAGAGTTGTGGTCTGTGCCGTGTGGCAAAGAGAAGATGCCTTTTGTACAAAAACATGCCAGAGTATAGGTGCACCCTAGTATGATTAGTCAATGTATTTATAGCAACATGTCCATTTTGAACATCCTTTAGGTGTAGGCAAAGAAGCGGCCAACAATATAGTATTACTATGGCCATTTGTGAGAGGAATAACATACTAAGGTATACCTGAATGTATTTCTCTAAGGAAACCCGATGGGTTGTTTCAGACCAATGATATTAGAAAACATCGGCTATGGTGGCAAGGGCATGATTTGATATGTTTTTAAATGCATAAGCGGCGCAAGATTTATGACCAATCTAGGTTGAGACCGTATTCGCACATTATATATATCTATACTTGTATATATATTGTCTACTGACATGTTTTACGTAGTGCATCCTTATCTTGTTTGCACGTTTGTGTATACTATATACTTTAAAGCCTGACTTAATAATGATAATAAAACATTTACGCTGATAATAGTGACAAAATCATAAGTCTGTAATCTTGCGAGCAGGCAATTGAAGGACAAAGGTAGTTGGAATCGTCCTCATAACGCGCCCCGAAAGGCTCATCCAAGCCAAATCGACCTAGGAAACCGCGGCAAGGCAAAACTACGCTGAGCGCTAAAAAGGTCGTGCCGGCGGAGAAGCAGTAGAGGAAGTGGAGGTGGAGCGAGGTTGCATCTGTGATGGGAAAAGACAAAAGAGGTGGAAGCGAGGCGGGGGAAGCATGGTGGTGGAGTGGCGGGAAGGCGGGAGTGGAGGGAGCGGAGTGTGGGGGCGGAGGGGGAGGCGGGCTTATTGAGTTCTAGTCAGGTCCCTGAGTCAGAGGGTCCAGACTGAGATAGTGACTAGGGTGCGAGGGTACGAGTACGAGTACAGTAGCCCGAGTGACCGTTCCGGCTTCCGGGTGTAGGTTTAGGTTTATTAAGTTATCACAGTTTAATTCAGTTTTAAGTTTACACTCTATATGCACCCAACTGCGTATATGATAATATCACCTGAATAATAATAATAATATAACATTTACGCCGAGAATAATGACAATGTCATAAGTCCGTTGTAATCCTGCAAGCAGGCAACTGAAGAACAGAGGGAGCTGGAATCATCCTCATAGCGCGCCCCGAAGGGCTCATCTAGGTCATGCCAACCTAGGAAACCGCGGCAAGGCAAAACTACGCATAGCGCTGAAAAGGTCGTGCCGACGGAGTAGCAGCAGAGGAGGTGGAGGTGGAGCGAGACCGAACGGGTATATACGTATATTCCCCTAGGTCGTGGACCCATTCCACGCTAAAATTTTATCACTGCTTTTGCCATGATTGGTTAAGGGTCGCCGCTTGGAGTAGGTGGTGCGCGGACGCGTGTCGCGTCTTCGCTTGGGGAACGCGCTCTGATGTGTAAGATGGCGTTACGATGAGGCTCGCGGCGAGGAATCTGTTTTCAATTTGGGATCCACCTCGGAGGGACACCGAACTTCGTGCGTTACGGTGCCTTGCTGAACGGCGACGCTGGCTAACCATTTTTTGACATTTTCCGCCGCACCGCCACCACAACGAGTGTGCATGCTCTGTAAGTTTTCGTTTTCCCGAAGTGCTAGCGACACGCGTCCATCCACCGCACCACCGACCTCCTATTGGTATTTTGAGGAATGAGTGCACCAACTACGAGAGCGAAGAGGCGTCTGTTGCTAGACAGCGACATCGACGCCTCCATCGGGCTGCTACCAGCAGTCAGGAATTCACCGATGCCTTCGACTCCGCCTGTGCCTGCTCCTGCACCGGCGCAGGCGAATGATTCGGATGGCATTTTGCGGGCGCGCCAACTCTTCGAGGACAACAACACGAAGGTGGCCGCCATTTACGCAAAGGGGAGACACCGACAATGGGCCAAGGCAGTGCGAGAGCTATCTTTGGGCGGTAAGCGGAGCAGTATTTCGAGGCCGCCAAGGACTCCGGGAAGCTCTCGAAGATCGTCGTCGTTTTGAAGAACGAATTTGGTTATGCTGGACTGGATTTGGCGTCTTTCGAATTCGACGACCTTACCAAGGGAGTCATTCCTAAGGTGAACGAGCTTCTTTATGACACGCTCGCCTACATTGTCAAGACCGACTCCGCCGCGGAACATTTTCTTCCGGGGACCGACTCCGTGTCCGACTGAGATCGCCGACGAGCATTACTGGACCTCATTAAGGGGTGTGTCCCTCCTGGACTTCGTCAAACTCTCCAAGAGGAGCACTCGCAGTTGCGGTATCCCGCTCGTGTGGACCCGCGTCCGATTCTGGCGAAGGAGCAGAGGCTCGTGCGCGACAACCGGGCGGAAGATTGGACTCCGACTGAGGTGTCGCGCAAGTACAAAATGTTCGAGCGCCTTGACCCCGACTTCTACGCCGCGGTTAGGGTGCGCTACCCCTTGCCCAATGACACAGCTGACTAGCTCACACGACATCGACAACGAAAGACAAGAGACATTCACATACTGTAGTGATAGACAGCCTGACAGGCGAGGGACGAGGCGAGGGAGGGGATTCCGATTCGGTGATGACACTGGCGAGCGGAGGGTTAGGTTTGAGGCTGCAGCTGCAGCTGTCCCTGCCCTGTCGTTGTCGATGTCGTACAGCAATTTGTCTCCAATTATAAGATTGCATATGTAGTGTAACTGACTGACAAGCCGATATAATCGCACACCATATCGGAGGCGTGTGAGCTTCTGTGTTTGCCTCAAATCGCCTTCTTGCCGTTCAGATCAACGAGTTCACCAGTCGTCAAAAGTGCCACCTTATTTTGCAGTGCATGCCGTTTTCGACCACCACACGGCATGCGCCGGGATACGGCGACATACAATACCCACCAATTAGGACCTTACACGTCGACGTATGGTGTCCGAATTCCCCCGGAGGCCACCGACACGTAGGACTGCGGGGGTCACCGGCTAAGCGGATGATGCCGCGGCCTTTGAAAATCAGTAAAATACAACATCACGGGGAAATTCGGACACCATAGGTGGTTTTAAAAAGGCATATGTAGAGGACTTATGAATGTCTTTGACCCTCCTGCGGTGTCCGGATAGTCGCTTTCCAGCATCCGGTAGGGTAGGATGCCGCCATCGGGTTTGGGTTTGCGGAGAGCGCTGAAATCTGCAGCCATTCGCGTTTCACACGGTTGAACTTATCTGGAACTTATCGTATGCCTTGCACTATGCTTGCTTAACGGGCGTGAAGCAAGGTAGCAAGCACGGTACTATGGTCGCGCCAAGGAATGTATACCATTCCTTGAGCACCGGCAATCCGAGGAGTCGCCTAGGTCACGTAGATTGTTCATCCACTCAAGCGAAATGAACAAACCTTGCAAACTAGAAACTTGTTTATTGTGCGTGATACGGGGTACTTGAATACAGGTTTGTGATTTTTAAGTTCGTGCAGGTGCGTTGTGCGGATGGCTACCCTCACGTGATAATCTTCGCGCAAGGGAGGCGAAGATACTGGAATATCCCGGTTCAAGATATCAGACAGTTCCCTGCTGACAGATATCAGCTGTTCCCCAGCCAAAATCGGCTGCGCGTCAACGTTTGTGGGATAACTCAGCGCGGCGTGCTCCTGCTGGAAGGACTCACGCAACGCCACAGGTACGCTGCGCTTGACTATGTCCACGAGCGCTCGCCGCCCGTCCCGGTCGGCAGACGCGTCCGTACCCGTCAGCCAGACGTGCGCGTTGCTGTGTTTCTCGATGATGAGACCAAGCACGTCGTACAGCAGCCCATTCACCTTGCCCACCACCAGAGCCTGGGGGTCGTCAAGGTCGAACGAGACAAGGTCCAGTCCGGCGGACTCGAACTCCGTACGCAGCTGAACTACCACATCGGAGAGGAAGCTCGCGTCGGTCGTACCGCTGAAATAATGCTTCTTGTCGCCAAGGATATCCTTGGCCCATGTCCGATGCAGCCGCCCCTTGTAGACCTCGTCCACCAGCTTGGGCTGCTCCTGCAAGTACCTCCTCGTCGCAACGTCGGCGTCGGTGTTGGAAGCGGGGTCGGGGTTCGTGACAGTCGGCGAACTCGCTGTCTGCGTGTTGCGATCATGGTCAGTCAGCCTCAGCGAGGCGTCAATGTCTGAGTCCCTCGTGAGGGACCGCTTTGCTCGTATGTGAACTACCGTAACTCTGAAAGCCTGATGGGAGATGGTACGCTGGGGCGCGTTTGCTTGGGTAGTGTCGTGGGGAAAATGGGATGCCACAGTTGGTCGCGATTCTGGTCATTGTCTCTGAGTTGAGTGGGGTTTGCATTAGGAGAGGTCGGATATCTCAGTTACGAGCTATCCTTCCAGAAAAACATAAACAACACTCTCAAATTGGAAACTCACGGCGGCCCGTGAGCCGTGCGCCCGAGCCCCGGCACGAGCGACTCTGGCTGTGAATTGTCACGACCTGCCACGAGACCTAGTGCATGCTTCCCAAGCGGGCAGGTCTGAATTCATAGTAAGACCTATGGTAGAAACTGCGTGAAAAACGTGCTTGGGGCAAACACTTCACCAAAAAGGCATGGGTCAGGTTGCGGGCTTCAAGTCAGCGCACCGTCGGCAGTGAATTCCCATGGCGAGCCACTCGAGTCCGTGTGGGGATTCAAAGTGGACTAGATCTGCGCGAGTGAAATTCACAATGGAAAGTGCAAAAGCAAACGTGGGGGAAAACGTTTAGCAACCTTTTCAGCAAAAAGCATTGGCCACGTTTCGACGTCCCGCGTCAGCGCAAATACGGCCGTGAATTCCTACGCGCTGCCTCACACGCCAGCTTGGCCGCTCGGAACGGGGAAGGCCTGCGCTGTGCGAATTCATCAAGTGAACTTGAATCACATTCGGCTTGTGCATCCGAAAACTGTCGCGCATGAACGCGCACACTGCCTAGCGCACTCGCTACTGGTTGACTCCTGCGATGTGAATTCTAGAGCCAACACAGCTTCGAGTGGTTTCGGCGTTGCGCATTCACGAGGAATAATGTCAATCTACAACGTTTCTAAGACACATTTCCTATTCGTAAACGGTCGTAGGTCTGTCGAGGATCTCCACGGTCGCGGAAGGTAACGTGTCCGTTTGTGAATGCGCAACGGAAAACATGACAAGCGCAGACGCGCTTTCTGCGTGGATCCACTTCGTGAGCGCGCGTTACTATTCGCGTTTCCGGAGTTCGAATTCACATTCAGGCGGCGAAATGTAAAACAAGCATTGATAGTGCGTAGCTGTGTGCTGTTTGAGGCGAGGAAATTTTCAAGTGTCCCCCCCCCCGGATGATGGCGTGCCGAGGGGACGACGTCATCTGGTACAGGATTTTCTCGGCTCGGATGTGTGGTGAGCGATGTTTCAGGCGTGTTGATTTGTAGTTGCTGTCTTGTTGTCTGTTGTTGTGGTTGCGGGTGTGTTGATTTTATAGCTGATGGCTGGATGTATGCTGCTGCGGGTGCGGGCGCGTTGAACTCGTAGTTGATGATGAGCATGTGCGGCTGCGGGCGTGTTGAACTTGTAGTTGATGGCTTGAGTGTTTGCGGCTGCAGTTGCGGGCGCGTTGATCTCGTCGTTGATGGCTGAGTGGATGCGGCAGTGGTGCGCGTTGAACTTGGATGGCTGAGCGGATGCGGCTATGGGCGTGTTGACCTCGTAGTTGATGGTTGGACGGCCGTTGTGTGGTGGTGTGTTGGCCTCGTAGTTGATGGCTGAGTGGATGCGGCATTGGTGCGCGTTGATCTCGTAGTTGATTGTTGAACGGCTGTGGTGGTGGCGTGTTAACCTCGTAGTTGACGGGTGACCGGCTGTGGTGGTGGGGTGTTGACCTCGTAGCTGATGGCTGAGTGGATGCGGCTGCAGTTGCGGGCGCGTTGATCTCGTCGTTGATGGCTGAACGTCTGCTGTTGCGCCTGCGGGCGTGTCGACTTTGTAGCTGATGGTTGACCGTCTGCGGCTGCGGGCGTGCTGATCTCATAGTTGATGGCTGACCGTTTGCGGCCGCGGGCGTGTTGATCTCGTAGTTGATGGCTGGCCGTCTGCGGCTGCGGGCGTGGTGAACCTGGATGGATGGCTGAGCGGGGGTTCTCCTTCGGGCGTGTTGACCTCGTAGTTGATGGTTGAGCGGCTGTGGTGTGGTGGGGTATTGATCTCGTAGTTGATGGCCTGAGCGTTTGCTGTGGCTGCGGGCGTGTTGATCCCGCCGTAGTTGGTGGCCGGAGCGTCTGTGTCTGCGGCTGGGGGGGCGTTAATCTCGTGGTTGGTGGCCGGAGCGTCTGTGTCTGCGGCTGTGGGTGCGTTGGTCGTGGCTGGTGGCCGGGCGTCTGTGTCTGCGGCTGGCGGTGCGTTGATCTCGTGGTTGGTGGCCGGAGCGTCTGTGTCTGCGGCTGTGGGTGCCGTTGGTCTCGTGGCTGGTGGCCGGAGCGTCTGTGTCTGCGGCTGGCGGTGCGTTGGTCTCGTGGCTGGTGGCCGGAGCGTCTGTGTCTACGGCTGTGGGTGCGTTGGTCTCGTGGTTGGTGGCCGGAGCGTCTGTGTCTGCGGCTGGCGGTGCGTTGGTCTCGTGGTTGGTGGCCGGAGCGTCTGTGTCTGCGGCTGTGGGTGCGTTGGTCTCGTGGTTGGTGGCCGGAGCGTCTGCGTCTGCGGCTGGCGGTGCGTTGGTCTCGTGGCTGGTGGCCGGAGCGTCTGTGTCTGCGGCTGGCGGTGCGTTGGTCTCGCGGTTGGTGGCCGGAGCGTCTGTGTCTGCGGCTGTGGGTGCGTTGGTCTCGTGGTTGGTGGCCGGAGCGTCTGTGTCTGCGGCTGGCGGTGCGTTGGTCTCGTGGTTGATGGCCGGAGCGTCTGCGTCTGCGGCTGTGGGTGCGTTGGTCTCGTGGTTGGTGGCCGGAGCGTCTGTGTCTGTGGCTGGCGGCGTAGGTCCAGATGACCTGGCTGTGCTGCTGCTGTTGGGGCAACGCGTACACGACCCCTGTGGGATGCCGGGGCAGCTCAGCCCTGCTACTGCCGCAGCTGGGACAGCGTGTTCGCGCGTCGGTCGGTGAATGGCCATGCTGAGCGTCGTTGAGTGACGGCATGGCTGAGCGTCAGTGGACGGCCATGGTGTTGGCGAGGCGGTTGCGACTGCGCTGGCGGCTATCGGGGTGATGGTGAAGGTGAGAGCTGAGCGTTGCTGAGAGCTGACTGCTGAGAGAAGGTAAGAGATGAAATTGGAAGACTGAGCTGAGAGTTGGGTTTTGGGGGCTGGGTTGAGTGCTGAGTGATGGGACGGTGATGACGACCATGTTGTTGCGACGGCTTGATGACGATGCGTTGAGCCTGACGACGAGAAGTTGGGGTTGTGGTCGCGGTGTTGTGACCTTGGGCGATGGCGGCTGAGTTGGGCACGCACGATGTCGGCGACATGTCTAAGTCGTGGACTGCCGATATAGCGTACTCAAATGGCAGATGGGTTGCAAACTGAGCGGCATTCATGGCGTCGTGCTGCGTGGGTGCGTGGTGGATTGTGACACTGATCTCTTGCGTAGGTATTCTGATGGTTGTGTGGGTAATCTGATGGCTGCGGGGGCAATCTGCTTACTGCGAGGATGGTCTGATGGCTGTGTGGCAAATACATGATGATGGCCGCGATCTGGATGTACGTGGCACGCGGTCGCTGAGATTTAAACGCGCGTACTCGCGGATGTTGTCGGTCTTTGGTGCGCGGCTGAGTGCGTGAGTGTTGAGAGACGGCGTAGTTATCGACGTACGGATATGCGGTAGCTGGGATACAGATGTGCGCGCTTGCAGACGACGTCGGTCTGTAGTATGCGGCTGAGTGTGTGGGTGACGATTGCGTAGTTCTCGATGTACAATTGTGCGGTTGCTGAGATATAGCCGTGCGCACTTGCAGACAACGTCGGTCTGCGGTGCGTGGCTAAGTGCGTGAGTGGTGATGGCGTAGCTCTCGATGGGCATGTGTGCGCGGGCTGCAAGCCAGCTGTGTGCGTGCGTGACGATGTCAAAGTTCTTGATGTACGTTATGCGGTTGTAGAGATACAGATGTGCGCGCTGGCAGACGACGTCGGTCTGCGGTGCGCGGCTGAGTGCGTGAGTGATGAGGGCGTAGTTCTCGATGTAGGTGACATGCGTCTGGTGTGCCTGGCGGGGCAGCGGCGCGTCACGCAGCCCGAGACAGCACAGCGAGAGCTGCTGCCTCATGGCGGTGCGCCTGGCGCGCTCGCGGTGGCTGCCATCTGCCACTCGCGGCGCGCTCTCTCCCCCCAAAAGAAAAGCGGTCCGCTCCCGGACGCTTCACTCTCGGTGGCCCCAAGGGGAGGGCGCGGGTGAGCACCTCGGTGTGCTCACCTCGTGGCGACACGCATGCAAGGGTGGGCCTCCTTGCATGTGCGTGGCGATGCGTCCCGTCGAGACGGGTGCACTCGCCCGGAGCTTGGGGCTCGCCGGCCTCATCAGCACCCCGAGTGTGGGTGCCGCGCTCC
>LGRX02019871.1:0-12595 GCA_001247695.2 Cymbomonas tetramitiformis | reverse complement strand
CCCGCCGAATAATCGTATGGACCAACAAAATAATCACATGGACCCGCTGAATAACCATATGGACCCACATAATAATCGCATGGACCCGCTTGCTGATCACATGGACCCGTTTTACAATCGCATGGACCCGCTTAATACCCACACGGACCCGCGAATAATCGTATGGACCCACAAAATAATCACACGGACCCTCTGAATAACCATATGGACCCACATAATAATCGCATGGACCCGCTTGCAGAGCACATGGACCCGTTTTACAATCGCATGGACCCGCTTAATACCCGCACGGACCCGCCGAATAATCGTATGGACCCACAAAATGATCACATGGACCCGCTGAATAACCGTATGGACCCACATCATAATCGAATGGACCCGCTTGCAGAGCACATGGACCCGTTTTACAATCGCATGGACCCGCTTAATACCCACATGGACCCGCCGAAGAATCATATGGACCAACAAAATAATCATATGGGACCCGCTGAATAACCATATGGACCCACATAATAATCGCATGGACCCGCTTGCAGAGCACATGGACCCGTTTTACAATCGCATGGACCCGCTTAATACCCAAACGAACCCGCCGAATAATCGTATGGACCAACAAAATAATCACATGGACCCGCTGAATAACCATATGGACCCACATAATAATCGCATGGACCCGCTTGCTGATCACATGGACCCGTTTTACAATCGCATGGACCCGCTTAATACCCACATGGACCCGCCGAAGAATCGTATGGACCCACAAAATAATCACATGGACCGCTAAATAACCGTATGGACCCACATAATAATCGCATGGACCCGCTTGCTGATCACATGGACCCGTTTTACAAACGCATGGACCCGCTTAATACCCACATGGACCCGCCGAAGAATCGTATGGACCCACAAAATAATCACATGGACCCGCAGAATAATCGCATAGACCCACATACTAATCACATGGACCCGCTTAATGCCCACGTGGACCCGCCGGATAATCATACGGACCCGCTTAATACTCACACGGACCCGCTAGATTATCGCTTGGACCCGCCTAAATACCACATGGACCTGCCGAGTAATCATATGAACCCATCGAGCGAGCGCCCAAACGGGGGTGGGGGGGGGTCCATGCTGGGTCCATGTGATGCATTCCCTACGGGTCCATGCGAGGTCCATGCGTCGCATGGACCCGTAGGAATGTCTGACCATCGGACCCATGTGGCCCTCACCGGTCCATGTGGGGTCCATGTGATGATAACTGAGTGGTCCCCGCGAAGTCCATGTGATTGTACCTACCGGTCCATGCGGGGTCCATGTGGGGTCCATGCGTCGCATGGACCCGTAGGAATGTCTGACCATCGGACCCATGTGGCCCTCACCGGTCCATGTCGGGTCCACATGCTACGTACACACTAAGAGGTATCACATGGACCCCACATGGACCCGTAGGGAGGGTCCATGTGAGGTCCATGTGACTGAAAACCGTATGGACCCCACATGGACCTTCAGTGGACCCCATATGGACCCCTAGGGAGAAATGTCTGACCATTTGGGGCATGCGAGGTCCATTCCAAGTCCACGGGGGTCCACGCGAGGTCCATGCGGGGTCCATGTGATTTATGAATCACATGGACCCGTCCCTATTTGGTAGGGGTAAGGTGGTCGAAGCCTTCGGACGCGGTGGGATCCCCCATGGACCGTTTGTCATTTTGTACACCTCGTGCGGTTCCCCTGTCCGTGTTGCCGTATACCGTCAACACGTGTATGACATATTGAACACAATTACAGAAATGTTGCACTAATACAAAACTCACCTTTCGAATTCTGCACCCACTCCGTTTGCCCCCATTCTGGGTGCAGGCCCTCCTCCTCGGCAAAGTTGCGCGCGGCCTCGTTGAAATCCAGCCCAAGCAGCGTTGTTGCAAGCCTGTTTCCCAAGTTCATGATTTCGTGCATAGGATCATAGAGCCAATCCAACGCCAAGTTAAAGTACGACAACCTTGCGAATGCGGCGGGCAACTTGAATCCGGTGACCGAGAAACGTTCCGCCATGTCCGCTTTCGACCAACCTGATTTGGAAAGTGCCTCGTGTATTTCGCCCATTCGCTTGACAAACTCATGCGTGTAGTTCTCCGGCGGCCCTGCATGGCACGTGCACAAGTAATACAACATATCTGTGGTATGTTGCAGGCATGTTGATGCATGTTGCAAACATGCTGCAAACAATCAAGCTGCGTGGCATAGCGATGAGAGCGTACCAGGAGAATGTTGCTTGAAGAATGCGTAGAAGATTCTTCCCAGCGCTGGACTGTGACATCCTTTCGTACGGCACAACATGCAACACTTGTAGGCGTTTACATCCATTCGCTTCCCGGCATCGACCAAGCCTTTGTAATCCATGATCACCCCGAGTAGCATGCACCGTACAAGAACATACTCCTCGGAAAAGGCGTCCCAAACTCCGCAGCCCGTCTCCCACAACTCCTCCAACTCGTCGACCAGCTTGTCGTACAAAAGAGTCGTATCGGCGGGATGGATGCCATTAAGAATACCGTAGACCTCAAGGTACTCGTACTTGGAGCGTATCTCCGGCGGCAAGTTCAAGATTTGGAAATACATGGGAAACACGCCCGCCTTGTTTTTCCATACGGAAGCCCCATCCGCGCAGAACAGGATGATTATATTCCACAACTCCTGGAAGAACTCTGGGTACCGCGCCTTCTTCTCTTTCCAGGCATCTCCGTCTGCACACTCCGGACAAAATACAACTCACCGCGGTATACTTACAACTGTATGTGTACATCTGCAATATGTCACAGACATACGTTAAGTGTATTGCAGATATGCCCTTTGCAGATCCTATCACAAGCATTGGGATCATAGACGCGTGCTGGGCTCTTACCCCAAATTGTGTCTTTGCGTCCACTTTCAGGAGACGTATGACGGCCATGCGCCCGCATGAGCTCAGCACCTTCAGGTGAATGGAATAGCCTCCGGAAAATTTCCTTCAAGGGCCACCAAAGGAATTGCAATCGCGGCTTCTTCGGAGTGCCATCATCCGGAGTGCCATCCTCCTCCGCCGCTCCAAAGCTTTGCCACCGGCATTCTTTACAGTGTGGACAATGATCCGCGTTCTCCAACTCCTTCTCGTACAAACAACATCCATTGACGCACATGTCCACTCGTTGGTACGGCGTACTAAAAGCGTCGAAAGTACCCATAGCTTTAGCGAACGTCAAGGGGAAATGGGTTTCGCGAAGCTCATCAAAGTTGTGAAGTAGGATCTCACACAACGAGGAAAACGATTTTTGGGTCAAGTTTTCCTCCAAGTTCCATTCCAGAAGATCCGCAAGGAGCTTAGTTGATCGCCGCACGTTGTGGTCCTGCGTACACATCGCGATTTCAGTGGCTGTCAATACATATGCAACATACCGCAATACATTGTCAATATGTAGGAGATATGCATACTACATATTGCACGTGCAGTTCACTGCACGATATTTGGCATAATAACGCGTTCTTACCGTCTCCCCTCCGAAAAGCTCCTTTGCAGCATTCACAATACTTTCCAATTGTGTAGCAATCGCTGCTTTAACGGAGTGGACGGCATCTCCGTCGTCTTCTTCATCGAACCCCAAATCCTCCCCACCGCCATCCTTGGTCTCACCATCGGCATCCTCGGTCTTAGGCGCATCGCCATCCTCGTCGTCGGGAACTCCGGCCTCGCCGCCTTGACTCGACACATCCTTGGCTTCCACGTCCTGTTGTGCGTGTACCACCTCGTCTTCTGCGCTTGTCCTCCCGGCCTCCTCAGCATGTTCGCCCTCCTTGCCATCCATCGTGACGTCCACATCCGTATGTTTGTAGGAGAGTTGCAATGCACCTTCAATACGTTGTCAACATATTGCGAATGTGTTGTCACGCAAGCTTGCCCAATCATTCATGGGAGAGACAGGGCGGAGAGTACCTTAAGGTTTCGCCGCGGTTGCCACAAACTACAGCATCGATTTCTTCAGGGTCCGGTGCGGGTGGCTGGATCTGCCCGTGGAGTTTCCGATGTCGTGTGCGGGTGGCCTTGCTCAACACCTTTAGTACAACTCCGCCGTAGCACATGGCACAATCACATATAAACCGCCCTCGCTCCAATGTTACCGAGCCCACATTTCGACGATGCATTGCATGGAGCGAGAGCCAAGGATCGGCTTCGCCCGCCGTGTTCTTCATCTCACCCATCTCCGTGTCCTTCACCTCAGCTGGCTCTTCCACCGGAGATCTGCTTCGCCCCCCGCAGTATATCTCCCATACATATTCAATATACCGGCAACGGTTTCTGATATATTGCAACATAATATATCATGAAAAATCAGTATGCAAGTTGAGGTGCCTAAATTTTCGTACATACCTCATGGGCTCTTCCATCTCGGCAGCCATGGCATCCGTGGTAACTGCAATTAAAGACCAAACTCCAACCGCACGGATCAAATCTGGCCAATCATTTATTGTCGAAACGCTCCTCCAATGTCGCCCAAGGCACCGAACCTCCCGCACATTGTCTCGTGTAGGATTATCGAGTTGAGAGTCGTCGGCCAGCAGCGAGCCGTATGTAGTCGCCTCGAAGTTGCCATCGTGTACTAGGTAGACAACGGTTTCCATACGGATCGGTGTCAAAATTGCTTGATGAGCTTCGAAGAAGTCGTAGGCTTCTTCCGCATTCGATGGTAGGTTGTCTCCCTCGGGGGTAACGTCAAGTGGAAATTGGTGAGGACTACGTTCCGCGTCAACAGTGACTACATCAATGAATCCAGAAATCCCGAAATAGTACCTGCTGTCGTCTAAACGAGCTGAATTTGCCGCCTCGTGCGCCTCGGGGGGCGCCTCGCCCGCATCTCTGCACAATATCGTCCCAACATGTTTCCAACATCCCATCAACATGCTGCAACCATCACGATAGCGTGCTGCAGCATAGTTACGGCGAAAGCAAGTAGGCAAGGAAACATGATGAGATGTATCACCTGGAAAAGCTCTTCGATATGGACGATGCACTAGTCGACATTGAGGATGCCCGCAAGTCAGGCATGCTACTTCCAATGGTCCCATCTAAAGCATGCCCCTCGTGCGCCTCGTACGCCTCGGGGGGCGCCTCGCCCGCATCTCTGCACAATATCGTCCCAACATGTGTTCAACATCCCATCAACATGCTGCAACCATCACGATAGCGTACTGCAGCACTATTGCAGCGAGCCACGTGATGAATGGTGGGAGGGAAATCATGCCCCACGAGAGTCCCTTACCTTGCACTCCCGCCGGCTAGTGGAGGGCTCGTGGGTGCCTCAGCATTGGGCGGCGGGGGGGACTCCTTGCTTTGGGCCTCGTGCGCCTCGGGGGGCGCCTCGCCCGCATCTCTGCACAATATCGTCCCAACATGTGTTCAACATCCCATCAACATGCTGCAACCATCACGATAGCGTACTGCAGCACTATTGCAGCGAGCCACGTGATGAATGGTGGGAGGGAAATCATGCCCCACGAGAGTCCCTTACCTTGCACTCCCGCCGGCTAGTGGAGGGCTCGTGGGTGCCTCAGCATTGGGCGGCGGGGGGGACTCCTTGCTTTGGGCCTCGTGCGCCTCGGGGGGCGCCTCGCCCGCATCTCTGCACAATATCGTCCCAACATGTGTTCAACATCCCATCAACATGCTGCAACCATCACGATAGCGTACTGCAGCACTATTGCAGCGAGCCACGTGATGAATGGTGGGAGGGAAATCATGCCCCACGAGAGTCCCTTACCTTGCCTCTTGCATGCCACGAATCCTTTCGACAATCCGTTGCAAGCAATTAGGCACCGGTGGAACAAGTCGAAACGATTTCCCCTTAAAGGTTACCGTTGCCGGTTCTAGCTCCAAGATGTCGGAAGGTGGTAACCAAGTCGGCCACGCGGTATTGTCTGGAGATAAATCGTGCGCCAATCTGGAGAAATCGTGCGGGAGCAGTCGCGTTGGCAGCCACTTATGATGCCATACCGTGTCCACTTCCACATAGTGCGGATCGACTTTCCTGCAATGTGTTCCAGGATCCCTACAATATAATCTCAATATGTATGCAACATATGGTAACCATGTTGCATACATGTAGCAAAGAGTCCTGTGAAGCAAGAAAGACACAACCTCGACGTCGAGAAGAAAGTGAAAGGGTGCTACCTCGCGGACAACTCCAGTTCCCTCGTAGATATTGGAAGATGTGGAGGCGCAATCCACGCCGAAAGGCGTTCCTTCTTCGTAATCGTTTCATACTCCGGGTCGCGGAAGCCTTCCGCGGTACTCCAACCTTCCGGGAATATGAGCTTGATATTGGGAGGGGGTTTGAGCGATGTACCCTCCTGAGCATTGGAAGGTTTGATCGGCTCTCGATCGGCTAAGCACCCGCCTTGCGCGGGATTTCTCATCGCGCGCTTGGCTAACGAAGATTGTTGTACGGGGGGGGCCGCCTTCCCTTTAACGAGGGCGGCGGCTCTAGCCGAAGGCAAGCCGGTTGGATGTCGCTCCGCATCACTTGGTGATGATGATTGAGGGGATCGTTCATGGCGAGGTCGCTTTTCACCATGAACAATTTGATCTCCTCGGACCATACTGCATTGAAGTCCCCTTTTACCACGCCCATCACCCTTCGAAAATGTACTGCAAGTATGCTGTAACATGTTGGACATAGGCGGCCAGCGGGGGCGCTTTCCGTGGAAGTGTTGATGATGCGACTACGCAAAAGCCTGAAGCGCAAGTCGACGACGGGGATCCGTACTGCACTGGAACGGATGCAACAAGGTCGTGGCATGAGGTCGTCTGCCGCGCCAGCTCGGAGGTACAAGAGACGGAGCGAGCTGGATAACTTCAGGAATGAGGTGGACCTGATGCACCTGCAGAAGCAAGCCCCGGCCCACCACACTCCGTTGGGCACGCTGCCACTGCCGACGCAGCAGCAGCGCATGGTCGAGCACGTGTCGGCACTGTTGCAGGGCCCTCCGAGGTCACTCGGGATGTGCAACGACTCCCCGCAGGTCCGTGCACTGGACCTGGCGGAGACACGGGCCCACGATCTACTGTATGCCTTGCGTGGGACGAGATGACTCCGGCGGAGCAGGCTGACGCCTTGCAGCAGGATGCCCCGATAGGGCACCTCGCGTGTGGGAGGCGGAGGGCCTTGTTATGTTTAGACATAAGGCGCGTGGGAGGCGGAGGGCCTTCTGCGCTGGCGCGGCCGACAGCGCGTGGGATGCCGGCGGAGGAATCACTGGCCGCCATGGACTCGCCCCCCTACCCTTGGGCTACGGGGGATGTTGGTGGAAACTCCGTGGGAGTGCCCGCGGCTTCTGTTTCGGCCACGGGGACCATTCCTGGCACAGGGGGGGACATCCCCGGGATGTCGGATGCATGGTGCAGCTTGTACAGGGTGCACCAGTATCGTGAAAGGCAGTCAGCGGACTCCTGCAGAGATGAGTGAGGGCGGACCTCTTTGGTGAGCAGCCGGAGCAGCAGCCGATTGAGATTACACCGCCTGATGCCGTGACTCCTGGCGTATCGACTGCAGCTCCCCCCACGCTAGCGTATAGATGATGTGTTCGCACAACATCGACTGAAGCCATACGTGGGAGGGGCAGATGCGTTCGCGTCACGCCGACAGCCAGCAATCCCAGAGGCGGTGATAGTTGATGGACAGCGCGAGGCCCATGTGGATCGCATTCTGGCTCGACGAGTTCGCATCTCCCGAGGAAAGGAGATTGTGGAATGGAAGGTACGCTGGACGGGCTACTCAAAGGCTCACGATTCGTGGAGGACTCGAGACAAGCTGGAGCGTGGAGCACCTCTGCAGCAGCTGAAGGACTTTGAGACCGAACGTCTGGCCATGGAGGGCCAGGTACGTGACGCTGCATTACGTCGTCGAGAGTAACGCCGTGATACACCCAGTTCTGCCGCGGTAGCGTCAGGTGCCTCTTTAGCCTACCTGTTGACGAGACCCTGGGAGGAGGAGTTTGAGAACCCCACCGACGAATGCCTTCCTTGGGAACAACGTGGAATGACGAGCGAGGGCGAGGTCACTTATGTCACTACCCTCGCTGCACTTGATACTCGGCCAGTACGGATATTGGTATTGTTCAGTGGAACAGGCTCCGTGGAAAAGGAGTTTGCCCGCTGCTTCCCAGCCTCGAGATCGGTAACTCTGGACGCTGACCCGCTTTGGCGGCCGACTCACGTGACGGACATTGAGAGCTGGGATTATTGGAGGTATCCCCCAGGGTACTTCGACGTGGTATGGGCAAGCCCTCCTTGTACCCAGTACAGTCAGGCCCGCACCACGGGAGGTCCACCCGATTTCGTCACAGCGGACGCGTGCGTACAACGCACTCTAGACATCATCGAGTATCTCCGACCTCAACACTGGTTCGTGGAGAACCCGATGGGCCGTTACCCTGACGCCCTGCGTTTCAGGCCAGTAATGAGCCATCTACCGGCGCCCCTCACTTGCACCTACTGCATGTATGGGAAACGATACATGAAACCTACGTGTATATGCACGAGCTCGCCTCCGCCCGAACCCTTGCTGCAATGCTCTGCAGCGACTCCGTGTTCGCATCGACGTGCAACAGGAGTTCACCCTGATACCGCACAACTGGGACCTAGTGGTCATCGGAAGGGGATGCAGAAGTCACACGCAGTGTATCCAGTTCCCGAGGGTCTACTGCGGCATCTGTTCCAGCACTTGACTTTGGGAGATGCAGGAAAGTAAACGATGTTACGGTCATAACCCTTGGACCGAGTGCAACCGATCTACGGCAGGTAGAGTTTCGAAGGAGAAGACGAAGACTGAAGACCTGCCTTAGATATCGACTGTGTGCGGTTGGGTGAATCCGGGATGAGCGTTGGCAGCGTGATCCTTGGTGAAGCCTGTCCGCTACGCTGATGAGCAGAGGAATCACGAGACCCCTGTACGCTATTGTATGTGTGATTATGCTTTAGTCGTGGTTTCAGGGGAAAGTCCACTCCTAACGGGGGGAGAGGTTGTGCCAGGAGGCACGACGTACCTGCTGCGACACCCAGAATAGGGAGGTCTGATTTCGATGAGAATAAGAGTAGCGAACTATTAGGGAAAATAGTGAGTGGATGTGACATTGCCTGAGCGAACAGTTGGGGAAATAATCTGTGAGCTCAGAGTGGTGAATAAAGAGAGATCCCTGAGTTGGTCTCTCAGACTTGGACAGCAGAAAATAATAACTCTTGCTGTCTGGGTTTATATGAATAGAAAGATATTCTGAAAGTATATAAGATCCGATCATATTGCATAATGGATGATAGATAACTCCTGGGAATACCCCTGGGACAATCGCACATCTGCGTCGCACGGTATGAATTATGATCATCGCACATCTGCGTCGCACGGTACGAATTATGATCATCGCACATGTGCGTCGTACGGTATGAATTATGGTCATCGCACATCTTTATGTATACTGTACGGGTCGCGCGGTACAATTGCGAATGTCGCTGTCGCTGATGATGAGATTATGTGCATCTCTGTCGCAGTTGATGAGATTATGTGCACTGACGCTCATTTTTCATATGCGCGCTTAATTTTCGCACATCGTACCATACCCTGCGATTATTGACAGCATACATATATCGTGCGCACACCTCGTCGCAGTATATGCTGAATGCGATTTATGTCGCGCCGATAATTTTATGCACAACTCCGCTGATCGCTGACGATGTATTGAAGCGAAAGCTGTCGTGTATGTGCAGATATTCGACGGTATGTGTGCGAACTCAGTCGCGCTGTATACAAATCAATATATGTATATGTGTCAAGTCTGCTGCACTTGAGTTCTCGTTCTTCGCCTGAGCGGAAGCAATACCACTGTCACGGTTCGCTATGCGAACAGTATGTGTGACGCTGCTGTTATTGAACGGTAACAGCCAAACGCAATATTCTGGTGGGTGTATGAGTGCAGCAGTCTGTTGACCAGAAGTGCTTGCTTGAGCCCAATGCTCCTCATATACTTCCAGTGCCCTCACGCATCTCATGCGTTACCACCATCGGGTTGTGAACCCGAGAGCACTGGGTGAACTTCCCGCATCGGCTAGTCGATATAGCATTTGATGCTCGCATGCTGTTCAGTGCATGCTAGCAGCGAAGACGCGTCTTATCAGGACCCTTCGGTTCTTCAAGAACTTGTCTTGCTTCGCCATCTCGATACCATATACTTGGCCTCTCGATGACAGATGTCACTCACCTTAGGTGGATGACAGACATTATGACTGTACATGTCATAGTCGACCGTACTGACAATACTCGACGACTGTATGCCCTTATGACATATGACATGACATGATATGGTATGACATGTATGACATGTATGACATGTATGCCACTTATGTCATCGGTCATATCCCTGACAACAGGTACCCTGTGCCCACCCACTTCATGACCATAATTCCAGGCGGCTGGGCGGTCCAGCTGCCGACGGGCTTGACGTCGCGCATAACAATGCAAATGTCGGTAAAAGCGACGAGCCAACTTGGTCATTCGCGGGTATGACGGGGTGCCATGTGGCAGTTCTTGGTGACATTTAAGGCCATCACCCTCGGCTTCGGAGAGGGCGCTTTCTGCCACGTATCACCACTAGAGGGCGGGGGCGGTGGCGGCAAAGCGGACGTGCGGGTGGCGTAGGCGGACTCCTTGCGCCAGACCGTACTGATATACAACCGGTATATCTCGGGTGTGACAATTCATACACAACAACAATTCACTTAACAGTCAGAACACGCGGTATTTTGGATAACTTGTGATATTGATAATAACGAAAACAGAACTTAAACCTAAACCTAGAACCTCGAACGGTCACGGCTACTGTACTACTACTAGTACTCGGGTCTAGACAGACTCAGATTGGACTCGTGGGTCTGGAAGGGGGCTTGGACCGAGACTCTCGGACAGGGCTCATTTCCCGCCGGTGCTGGTGGAATGGGCACCGGCGGAGTGAGCACCGTCGGAGAGTTTCGGACGGCGTCGGCAAGTCGTAGGGAGGAGTCCAAGTCGGACTCCTTCAACAACTTTCTTTATACGTGTACATCTTGTGGAAGATCTTCGGCAACTCGTTGGTCGTTGTCGACTTCCAGGACGTTCATGAGGTTCTTGGTGACCACGACGAGGCTGCTTGGCGACAGCTGTCCAGGCACTGTCAGAAGTTCTCCACGGTCGTCCTGGGAGACTTCGTCAGCCGACCTCTGCATGTCACCCGCTTCCGCGAGCTGGCCTCCACCTTGTCCAACCTGTTCGGGGAGTTCGACACACTCGTCTACTCTCAGGACAAGGTGGAGTGTCTTCCACGTGATCCCATCGGCTGTCAGCTGGACCGAACAACCGTTGTTTGGGATAAGGGCATGAATAGCACGGCGGAGGCCAAGAGGTTGCGCGAGGTCCTGGCCGTACTGAACGACCAAAAACTCCACTTCAAGCCGAGATTCCTTTCTTGCTCGATAGACATGCACACCTACGGCACTAAGTTCAACTCCAAGCCGCTGCATGGAGTCGAGTACGTGGTGCAAGGGTTTGCGCCCGATTTAAAGCAAGGTGCGACTTAACCTGGCCTGCCCAGCATGCAACCTGCCTTCCCCCGCAACCTGCCCTTCACAAGCATGCAACCCGGCCTCCCCGGCATGCATATATTTACTTAACTACCTGTGTTGATACAGGGGAGACCCGTTTTTGGGTAGGGCGCCACGGTGGTGATTTCCGTATTTACTTTCTCAGCCACACGCGGCCATCTGGGGAGCTCCTTCACGTCATCTTGCAGGAGGAGCCCATTTATGATCTTCCGGATTCGGAGGGGCTGATCCGAACGCTATGTTCCATCTACTCGTACGTTGCGTCAAAGACCAGCCTATCCGGAACCCCAATTCGTGTGGACATGTTCAGGACAAATGGGGAATGGCTGGTCAATGAGATGGAAGTTTTCGGATCGGGGGAATTACTCTCGAGTAGTATGGATGCAGAATTTTCCCGAGATCTAGATGACATGGCTGATAGTATCGTGGCCAATCTCATATCATCCGTCATTTGATATTTTACTCGAATTTAATTAGCAATATATTAAGGAATGGCAGCAGCAGCATATACTTGCAATGTACTTGTTTACATTTGCAACCTACTTACAACCTACTTGCAACCTACTTGTCCGGAAGGGTCACCAAATGCTCCTGTATGAATTCTCTGGAGTAGGTTTCCACCAGTCCGTCATGAAAAACCACAACATAATGACTGTCCTTTCTGTTGGTCTTGACTGCCACCGTGCCGTGCGACGACGCGAAATCCTTGAAAGGCACAAGGACCTGCCTATAAAGCAAGTCGGTCTCCCGCCATTTACCCTTCGATTGTTTGTCTTGGTACAAGTCGTAGAACCGCGTGGCTTCCGCTTGGTCAATGAGCTTCATCTCTTCCATCAACAACCTGCATAGCAGCCAGCCACACTCAAAATACGATGTTCGGAATGCCAGGTTGCATGCTGGGAAAGGCAGGTTGCACGCTGAGAAGCCGGGTTGCATGCT
>LGRX02019870.1:0-26907 GCA_001247695.2 Cymbomonas tetramitiformis | reverse complement strand
GCATGCCCCACTGAGCTGATTGCATGCTCAGTCGGCCGTGTTGCATGCCCCGCATGCCCCAGCGTATGCCCCGGGGCATGCCCCACTGCATGCCCCACCGAGCTGGTCGCATGCTCAGGCGGGCATGTTGCATGCTCGGCCGGACTGGATGCATGCCGGCACGGGCTGTTAGGTTCACCCGCCAGCTGCTGGGTCATGTTCAGCTCCTCCTCGGGCAGACTGGAGCAGGATGCAACATGTTGGTTACACGCTGGCGGTATGCTGCCCGATCCGCCCGCCAGCTGCTGGGTCATACTCAGCTCCTCCTCGAGGTGCTCGGATTCGCCCACCGGTTGTCGGGGCACGCTCAGGGCCTCCCAAGCAGCAAGACGTGCAGATTCCTCCTTCCTCCAGGCCTTCACCCGTTGGTCCAACGTCGTGCGCTTCCTCCCACTCCTCGAAGGCTTCGAACGGCGGTTAGGCGTATTCTCCTCCGAGGACAGCTCACGGTGCTGCTGCAACCGGTACTGGCTGCAATGGATCTCCATCTCGGACTCATCGGTGCTGTAGGTTAGATCCGAGGGGCTCGATCCCAGAGTTGTTGCGAGAACCGTCTCGTCTGGTTTGAGGGGGGTAGGATTGGGAGGTGGGTGTGCCCGTCGGACGCGTCCGAACACAGCCTGCACGACCACCTTGCCGTACTGCTTGACCCGCTGGGCTGCCGTGGTCCACGCTGAGGCCGTCTTGAGCGCATGGGAGTCAAGGGGAGTGTCCTGCGCTCGTTGTGCCCGCCGACGTCGCCACAAGCGATAGGCTTGCTGTATCGATATCGCCGCAGATGCTTGACGCCGTCGAAGGCGACGGAGGCCAATCGTCTCCCAAGGTCGGCCTTCTTGCGGTACATTCGTCTTCGGCCCGTATTCTTGCTCCACAGCCCGACGTTGCTCGTGTGGGCTCAACTCTGCCCAGGCCAAGCCCAATGTGCCGCCCATGCGACCACGCAAGCGGGCGAGTATAAGCTCGTCCAACTCGTACTTCCGTTGGCGACGGCCGAAAGGAGTAGTCGCGGGACGTCGTGTAGCAGCATGGCGACGACTGCGCTCAGCCATCTTGTGTGCCTCTGCCGGGGACTTCTTCTTGAGGGTCATGCGTAGTTGTCGTAGTAGGACACTTTCAGAGGTAGCCCCAGCCGGACTTCTCCAGCTCCACGATGTCAACCGCCTACGCTGGTCCGCCAAGGAACTCTGGTACACCTCGGAGGTCCCCGGTGCAGCCAGATGCAGATCCTTGTAGTCGCTGGGCTGAACTGCTGGTGCCGCGTGATGAGCTCGGATGCGTGGGGGAGGTCCATCAACATTACCGCGGTCAATCGGGACACCGTGTTCGGCACAGTAAGTCTCCCAACAAGAATGTGCCGTCGGTGGGGCTATCGGTGGAGTCAATGATCCCCGAGCAGGGGGGGAATTCTCCACTGAGAGGGGCCGTCTGCTCAAAATGGTAGCGCGCCGTGCGCGCTCTCGGCCACTGAAGGCAATCCGTGATGAACGGGCCCTCGGGCTGACGGTGGAGGGGGGCCGTGCGGCCACACCATGGGGTGAATCTGATGAAGCCTCTGTGCTCACTGGGGCATGCAGCGCTCGCAGTGAGACGGGCTTTGTACAGGCGGTGGCCTCGTCACGTGACGTCCGCGAGGGCCATGAAGGACGGGCTGCCACATTGGTATAGGGCTGCCTCTGTCCACGGGGTCGATGGAGATTTACTCCTCTTGCCCGGGAGCCCCTGTCGGCTCCCCACTCCGAAAAGCTGGATCCTCGGTGTTCGTGATGTCACACATGGCACACAGATCCCCATAGAGGTCCACGTCAGCATCCGCCAGAGCGAGGATCTCCTCCATCGTTTCCAGCTCTTCCGGATTGAGGGAATCCTCCTCGACTCTCTCCTCAATGACTTCTACGCAAGCCGCCACTTGCCCTGGCCTTCGCGCCAACCGCGCCGGGGCGTTGGCCTTCCAGATGGCCAGCTTCTTCTCGTCCGTGCAATTGGCCACCAAGCGCTCGAGACTGCCACATGCAAAACAGGGCCGTTCCCTCACCGCAGGTGCCGGTCGGGATCCTTGGGTCGCCGCTGTGCTTACATCCACAGGAGCCGCTGTTGCCGAGTCATTCCCAGCAGTCCCCGGCTCCCACGTGAGGGCCGCCAACGCAGGCCTCCTCGGAGGCCACCTAGGCCGACTAGCCGGGGCGCTACGTGGTGGAGCTTGCCGTTGTCGGTGTCCCATCTCCAACGCCACCTTGCGGGCGATGGTGTCGTGGAGAATCGCGTCCTCCATCACCTTAGCCGTCTCAATTTCCGTGGCCACGGAACGAACCTTCAAGATGGCGGAGGTGTCGGGCCGTCCAAGTCGACGTTGTTCCTCTTCCCACTGCCCCGGGTGACTGGTGTCTAGCCCAAGATCCGCCAACTTGGAACCCACTTGAACGCTGTGTCGTAGTCCACCCCAAAAGAGCTCCAGAAGTTCCAGTTTGGTAACCTTACCGCAACCCCGCACTACGTCCGCCACGAAGTTGACAGTCGCGGTTCGGGTGGTGATGCGGGTGTAGAAAGCACCGGTCTTCTCCTCCGATCGCTGTCTCGTTGAGAGTAGCTCCGACTTCAGCCGTTTCAGGGCGTCCGTGGTGATGTCCACTGACAAGGCAAGATCGCCCATGAACCGCGGCACCGCTGCGTACCTCGCCTTCCACGCCTCTCCTTCGCTGCCTCCGGCGCCATCTCCTCGACGTACAACTTCTGGGCCTTGGCCAACTTGGAGGTCTTGATCATCCACAGCAAGGTGGAGATGCTGAGCTGATTGTGTCCTTGCGCCTCACGCCGAAAGCTGGGAGTAGTGAGCGCCGCAATCACCGTCATGTGCTCCAGAAGTGCATTCACCGCCACAGAGAATTCCTCAAGGTCATCCATGGCCCGGCCCTTCGTGAAGTGATCGCCGGGAAACTCCGGGAGGTCGTCCACCAGCTTGCGGATGTCCTTCAAGAGCGAGCTCTCGTTCTTGATCGCGGTCTGGTAGGAGCGGTCGTCGGGGGTGTACATCGCCATGGGGTCCTCCGGAGCTCGTGCCACCCCGGCAGGTGGTCCCGTTGCTGCCGCATGCTGTGACGCCATCGGTGAGAAGGTCGCGGCGTCGGCAGAAAGTCGGTGGGAAGGAGCCGGGAATGTGGAAGGGGCAGGCTGTAGAGGGGGTTGGGGCGTCTCAGAAGATGGCCCAAACGATGCAGCCAAGTACCACGGAGCGGCACAGACCTCCACCCAGGCTTGTAGCCCGTCCAGCTCGTAGGTCCCCGCCTCCGACTCCGTGAAGGCGTCCACCACCGGTCGTCTCGGGCATTGGTACCATTGAGACGGAATTCTGGAACGCCTCGTGCCTCGAATAGACTCCTCTGCCACCAAGCGGTCCACCAAGAGAGCGTAGGTGGAGGTCTCGGTGGTGTGCAGCGGACGTATCTCGGGGAAAGAGGTACTACCGGCCCCGCTCAGAATGTATCGAGCGGGACTCAACCCAAGATTGTCACAGATCTTCAGGGCTGCCGACAGACCATAGTGCGAGGAGGTGACCTCGGGTAACGTCGCTGTAGTGGCCAATTCACCCGGGGGCACCCACAAGGAATCCCCTTGGGGAGTGACCACTAACAGCCGTGTAGTTGACGTCGACGGCCCCGCCCCCCCAGCCGGGTCACCATCAGGGTCGTCACCAGGGTCATCTCCAGGGTCGTCACCAGGGTCGTCCTCCGTGTCCTTATAGTCGCTACTCCGGCTTTTCGATTCTTCATCGGCGGCAAGCGGCTTCCCACCATTCCAGCCCAAGGTAAGCTGGCCTCCGCTGGTTGCATGCTGGGAGACGCTGGTTGCAAGCTGCTGGAACCCACTGGTTGCATGTTGGGGCTGGCGTGTTGCATGCCCCGCATGCCCCGCATGCCCCGGGGCATACCCTGCGGCATGCCCCACTGAGCCGGGTACATGCTCAGTCGGTTGTGTTGCATGCCCCGCATGCCCCGCATGCCCCGGGGCATGCCCCGCTGCATGCCCCACTGAGCCAGGTACATGCTCAGCCGGCTGTGCTGCATGCCCCGCATGCCCCGTATGCCCCGTATGCCCCGTATGCCCCGTATGCCCCGGGGCATGCCCGACTGAGCCGGGTGCATACTCAGCCGCTCCCGCTGCATGTTGTGGCTGGCCTTCACCAGACCCGTACACCACAGGGGTGTCCAAGCTTGCTCGACGTCTTCTCGCTAGACGCCGTTCCTCGGCCACCGCGCCCTCCGTTGCGGCAGCCTCTAGCTGAGCCATTTGGTCGCGTAAGCTCCCCGCCTCGGTCTCTGCGAGGAACCGAGCGGTCTCGGCGCGGACTACCCTCTGCAACATTTCCTGGTCCGTCAACTCCTTCCTCCGATGCCTCTCCAACTTGAGACGCCGCTCTCGTCGCTTGCGGCTATGCTGAGTGCCCGCTGCAGACTCATAGCCAGAACCGGATGTCGTGCTCCCAGGTTGAGACGCGTGAGCTTGGGAGAGGTCCTCGGTCACCACGTCTTGGGGCTCCGTGCGTATTGGCAAGGTTCTCCCAAGAGTATCTGGCCCCGAAGCACGGCGACGATGGTGCGGCTGATGGGTTATCACACCCTCGTCAGGAGAAATATCGGTGTGAGGAATCGGTTCCATCAACGGTGTCGGATACAGTCGTTGGGGGACCACTCTCATGTCTGTCGCCACCGCCCGCTCTGCAGCCGCCATGCGCTCTCGCGCTGCCCACCATTCCCTCGCGCGTGCCTCCGACGCAGGGTCAGCTCCATATACTGGAGGTGGAGGCGGTGGAAAGTAAACGGGTAGTGTCCATGGATCCCCGTAGGTGGTCGACATCGGCGCGGGAGTGTACGGGGCGTGTGTCAACACGCCTGGGGCATGGGGTAGTGGCGAGCCTGTGGCATAATGGTGTGGCATGCCAAAGGGTTGTGGCGGCATACTGGTGGCATAGGGAAAGCCCGGGGCAGATTGAAGTTGCGGTTGCATGCTCGTCGCGTGCGGGGGCTGGCGCGTCGCATGCCCCGCATGCCCCACATACCCCGTATGCCCCGTATGCCCCGTATGCCCCGTATGCCCCGTATGCCCCGCTGCAAGCTCAGCCTGCCATGCTGCATACGGCTGCACGCTGCCCCAACCACTCTCTTGTTGTTGAAACACGAAGGGAAGGGTTGGGGAAAGGGCGGGCAAGGACTGGCTCTGGAGCATGCTGGGCTGCCCCGCATGCCCCGCATGCCCCGGGGCATACCCCACTGTATGCCCCATTGTGGTGGTGGAAGGGCCCGAAGGCGCGGTGGAAGCGGTTGGTGTAAGGTCTGAAGGGGTCAAAGGAAGGGTGGTGGCGGAAGGATCCATAGCGGTGGTGGAAGGGGGCGAAAGCATCAAAAGTCAACTGTATGACAGTTATGACGATATGACAACTATGACAGTGTCAAATATGGCCGTATGATATTTCCAATAGAATACTAGTTGTCCAATAGAACCAAAATATCACCAAAAGCTGTTAAGAACTTCGCCAGAAGGTATGAATAACTTCCTCCAGAAGGTGGAAGGTACCAGCTGCCAAAAATAGCCTTAAGTATGGTGAGGATACAAGATCTGGCTCATCTGACTCTAATCTCTTCTAGGATGCTTAAAAACTGAAAGTTTTTTGCTATTTGTGCTATTCCGCAAAGTTTTATCATAGTCCCCAGCGGTCTCGCTTATTTATGTCTCAGAAGGAAGCTTGCACTTTCCCCCCCCATACTTAAGCTCACACTTAAGGAATCAGCAACAAATCTTAGCATCCGCGACATCCGTCAAACATCCAGCAAAAAGCGGCCATACGGGTCCACCAAAGACGTCCACGCGCATAATATGCCAGCTCCATAGCCGTCGGAGTGGACCAGAACCGAACATTCTTAAGATCAAGTGTCAAATCTCGCCCAAAGCCTTAAGAAAAAGCAAGATAACGCAGATCTCAACTAAATCCTCCACAAAGAAGATCCCGCAGCGAAACTTTTCCGTGTTTTTAGTGCACGTAACGCGCGCATTTTGAGCCGTCGAACGTAAGCAGAGACAACGCAAAACTCAAAAACGAAAAGTCGCCCAAGTCATCTTGCAGCCCCATCTTAAGTTTCCACAGAAGATCTCCAACCAAACCTCTCACAAAGAAGGTCCCATAGCGAAACTTTTTCGTGTTTATAACGCACGTACCGCGCGTATTTTGAGCCGTAAAACGCAAGCTGAAGCCGCTCAAAACGCAAACGCAAAAGTCGCCATCCCCAACATCATGTAACTCGCAGATCCCACAGGTCCATAGAACGTTTTCATCATCTGAGAACCAATTTGTACCAGGCACACTCCTGATATCTTATACATATTTTTCTCCTTATTATCCTTTCTTTTCTTTTATCTTCTTTCTTTTCTTTTTATGTTTTCTATTGTTTTTGGTGTATCACATAGGCTTCTAGCCTTATATTCCACTGTTTAATTGCATGACATATACTGGCTATACAGCCTAGCAATACTATCACTTTTCGATATAATGTATGGTCGCAAACCTATAACATCTATATCCTTATGTTCAGTCTTGGCATCATGCCCAATCCTAACACGTAAAACTTGTACAATTCTTTCACTTGGTCAACACTCACTGAGGTTCACTTTTCCCAAGCTTCCCCTTTCATCATGTTGCTCTTTAACTCACTAGCAGGATTCCTAGATTGACATCTGTCATCGGCCAATTACCAACAGCCCATGCCTGATTCTGTTACTTCTCCACCAATCATCAGGCAGATCATGATACTTGTATTGCCATTGCAGATCTTCTCCTGGAATCTACCATAAATCATTTCATTACAGATCTTCTCCTGAAATCTGCTTTGTCATCGATTATTTTCCCCACTCGCTCACTTATGTGAATATCCGATAATTCCCCATTATTCGCGAGTGGGGCATGCACGCTCGGGGCATACCCATGGGGCATACGCCTCGGGGCATACCCATGGGGCATACGCCTCGGGGCATACCCATGGGGCATACGCCTCGGGGCATACCCATGGGGCATACGCCTCGGGGCATACCCATGGGGCATACGCCTCGGGGCATACCCATGGGGCATACGCCTCGGGGCATACCCATGGGGCATACGCCTCGGGGCATACCCATGGGGCATACGCCTCGGGGCATACCCATGGGGCATACGCCTCGGGGCATACCCATGGGGCATACGCCTCGGGGCATACCCATGGGGCATACGCCTCGGGGCATACCCATGGGGCATACGCCTCGGGGCATACCCATGGGGCATACGCCTCGGGGCATACCCATGGGGCATGCGCCTCGGGGCATACCCATGGGGCATACGCCTCGGGGCATACCCATGGGGCATACGCCTCGGGGCATACCCATGGGGCATACGCCTCGGGGCATACCCATGGGGCATACGCCTCGGGGCATACCCATGGGGCATACGCCTCGGGGCATACCCATGGGGCATACGCCTCGGGGCATACCCATGGGGCATACGCCTCGGGGCATACCCATGGGGCATACGCCTTGGGGCATAGCCCTGAGCTGTGCCTCCCGGTACATTACCTCTGGAATAGTGTCCAATTTCTTGGTGGTGTCGAACATCTTGTCCGAAGTAATTACGACTGAAGATGGCGTCGAAGATGAAGTAGTTCTACTCGCAACAGTGCGAGCCAGTGAGGTGGCGTTGACGCACTCGTCGCGGACTTTGATTAAGTCGTTGATGATGGTCTCGTTGAGTTGGTTGATGTCGTTGAGTTCCTCCTTCGTGACGTAATTCTCGTGGATCTCGTCGGACTGAGCAGATGAACGCTGAAATGCTGATCCAAGTGAGGTGACGGTGGTGGCGAGCTCAGCCACGTTGGCGGTGATGGCATGGACGTCTTGAAGAAGGGCGTTGATCGTGATGGAGACTTCTTCAATTGTTGGAGATGGCGAAAGAGGTTGACGTGAAGTAAATAAACGTCGTTGAGCATGTTGTTGACGCTCTTGGGTTGGTGGTTGGGATCCCGGAGTTGTAGTTGGCGGGAACGAGGACATGGTAGACCTTCCAGACCGTTGGTGGCGGTGGAGGTGACGATGTTGCGCAAGTCGTTCTCGTAGGGGTTGAGATGTAAATTTTCGTTAAGATTTGTTAATTTTTGAAAAATTTGCCAGCGCTTCCGCGGTAAATGGTCGTAATTAAGCTAAAAACGAAGGCGTCCCCCAAAATTTAGCAGACCATTCGATAATTTACGAACGGAATTTGACATTGAAGTTGAAGTAAAAGCCGAGCGAGAGGGCAATCGTAACTGAATTCCCACTCATAAAAGGTTTGGGCAAGTTAAAATTTACGCCGGTCCGACCTGCGGAGGGTTAGTGCAAGTTTAAAAGGCAATTTTCAAGTAATTTCGCTGACCGCCAGTTCGATGCGCGTTTGGCGGCTAGTTTGAAATCCGTTGTGTCATCAAGAATTGCAGTGGTGCGTCGTGGTATAACATAACCTAATAGATAGTTTGAAACACATACAGGGTAGAATATTCTGTATATCCGTGTTTTAATACTATCGCTGTGCGCAAAAATATGAGGCTCAAACGGTGATAATATGTCTGTAAAGATATAACATATGAGAGTCTGAGAGTCTAAGTAGCTTATGCTACGTGCGCTGTGTAAGGCGGTACGAGTACGGCTACGGTGATGCTCGAGTACTCTAACACGTGGCTCGCAGTCACTATCGCTGTGACTCGCGGTCTCTGTCGCTATGACTCGCGGTCTCGAGCCGAATAATAATGCAGTCATCTGTCACATGCATCGAGGAATGTCATACAGGGGGCAGTACGGTATATCTAGTCCCCCGTGACATACACGTGTGTTGGCGATTCGCACGCAGCGTCCGCGTCCAATTATGTTGTCGATTCATGCGCAGCACTCGATGATCATGCCGATAATTCATCGTGCGCCCGTACAATTATGCTCCTACTATTGATTCATGCGCAACATCACGAGCATGCTAATGATTTGCGTACAGTATTCGTACACTATAACGATGTTCGTTGATAACTGGTGCGCAGCATTACGATCAGCATGCTACTGCTGATTCGTGCGCAACATCTGCTGACTCTTAATGTATATCTGCGGACAACATGCAAATTTTGAAGAGCATCATACCCGTAGTATACGCGCAAAAACACTCGCAACAGACATCCGCCTCGGTCTGACCAGAGCCCGTTCCTCTCCCTCATTCTTGGTCGGCGGTATCTCTTTCGATTGAAGTTATGAAGAATAATATGAATACGAGTACCGCTTGGGTAGACGACGTAGACCCAACCCTATAGGTGCCTCATACACAACATGTTCCGCCGAACCAAACGTACTCGCAATTCAGCGACCACAATTTTGAAAGCGCGTCAGGTCTCAGGTGTGCGTATGGGCCAAATGATGAACGGGCGCTCAAATTGCAACAGTTTTAATAGGTATACCGAATCCCCGTCGACGCCAGTCTCGAATCAATTTGCGAGGCCACGCTCCGGTCTTGGCTTGCCTAGTAGGCGTTCCAATGACTCTGGGAAACAAACAAACGAACGAACGAACAAACAAACAAACAAGTTACGTGTGCGGCACTCGTGCGATGCAGTCGCCCAGCATCGTTCTATTTAAGCGTGTCGAGGCACCGAATAATGTAGTAGGCCAGGAACCATCAACTTCTAAGTCTGCCAACCTACATCGTTCGCAAGCTTCACGAGTTCGCCAAGGTTAGGTTTCCGAGTATGCCATCACCTGCTTCTTAGGCTGCCACGGCGCAATCGGCTATGTCTTGGGCGCGCGGAGGATCCAAGGCTGTACTGCGCCGCGAACAATGACGAACGCCGCGAACGTGGCGCGGGAGATTGCTGTCAAGTTCAAAGACGGGAAAGTGACTTTCATTTGGGACGTGACGTACAACGACGACTTCCCACCGACAAGGTATGATCAACGTGAAAGAGGCGCTCAAGCTGGATTCCCCCGAAGACTTCAGCATATTACTTGAAGAGCTTCAGAACTTCACCAAAACCTGGGTGTGTCAAATTCGTTTCTGGTTTCTATTCAACCAACCGTGCGATCTGGGAAAACAGGAAAACGTGTATTCCGGACGGTTTCTGCACGTTTTCTGATATCAATTCCGGACGTGTTTCCGCGTGAGCAAGAACATGTCGGGAATACACCAGAAAATGCATTCTGCACATTTTATAATGTCTAGTTGTTCCTTCCATGTTCCACAGCGGAATACGTTCCGCTCTATGCCTGGAACACATGGCGGACATGCGTAGCATAAGTAATCGGGAATAGTAAATGGCTAAATGGGGAATATCAATGAAGTACTATTTTTCGGGAATAGGTTTTATGCCATGTGCCATCTATCGTGTGTACTATCACTAGGTACCGCGGAGGTACAAGCGGTTCAGCGTGTGCAATATTTTCCGTCTGGCCACACCCCCTTCTTCTAAAACAATCTATCGCATGAAGCATATATTTTTCACCATTCGATTGTAAAGCGTTTGTATTCATTAGGTGGATACCTTTCGTTTGAGCTATCGATTGGCCCCATCCGCAACCGCATCAGCTTAGCATTCAGTCGCGACTGCAAGCTGAGTCGGTGCGGTGTGAGATGGTTTCAACCACTTGCGGCTTTGCATAATAGGGGGTTTTCATGAGAATCGTCTCACGAAACTTGGCAGTGATATTGTTCATAGCAATATCAGTGCACTCTCAAGAGCATATGGCAAGCCGCTGAGTATAATAAAGACGGTCGCGTGCTGGCATGCTGCCTTTTGGGTTTGGGTTTCAATGTACCCAAACCCAAACATGCCAAACAACGAAGAGCTTCCCGCGAGTTCCAGCGCACGTAACTTTGCAAAATATATTGATAAGATGTATATATTTCATATTTCTGAAGTCCAAGGTTTGCGATAGCTTGTGCGCGAAGTTAACATATTATTTCTTTGACCCAGATTTATGAGTTTGAATATCACGCTCCAACCTGTGTTACAGAAATAGTTATACCATTTTGCGCACAGACTTTCTTAGACAGTGTACTTCGAATATATCAAAGATAATCATCTTGGCAATATTTCTACGCCGTAACGTGCGCTAGAACGCACGGGAAGCCGTTTTCTGTTTAGCATGTACTGGGTTTGGAAACATTCGAACCCAAGCCCAATAGATCTGCCAAATAAATAAATCGTTGGTGTTGCCAACAAGTTATATCTCAGGCCTTGAGCTTCTGAAGGATGTATATATTGTAAATATTTATGCATAGTTTTGCGCGCCGGTAACGTACGGGAAGTATTTTTCAGTTTGGCATGTATTGGGTGTGGGTACACTCGAACACAAACCCAATAAATCTGCCAAATAAATAAATTGATGGCTTCGTGCACAAGGCCTTTGAGGCCTTGGGCCTTTGGCGACTAAAAAATACATATATATTGGTAATAATTTTGCAGAGTTACGTGCGCTGGAACTTACGGGAAGCCCTTTGCTGTTTGGCATGTTTGGGTTTGGGTACATGCAAACCCAAACCCAAACCTGCCTCATGATGTGCAACACGCGTTTTGCGCATACCTTACATCCGAGGTTGTGCGTTTGAGGGTGCGCCAATATTGATGTTAGCAATATTGTTGCCAAGTCTCGTGCGCTAGAACGCACGAGAACCCCTCCGCTGTTTGAGTTTGTATGCGATGTGCAAGGGCCTATCAGCTTAGCTCGCAGTCACGACTGCAAACTGAGCTGATGCGGTGTCACGGTTCTATGCGAACCTGATAGACGACGCGGCTGCTATTGAACTGTAGCAAGCACGCGATAATGTTTAGTTGGGTATGAGTGCAGCGCTCTGGTGTCCAGAAGTGCTTGCATGAGCCCAATGCTCCTCGTATACTTCCAATGCCCTCACGCAATCGCATGCGTTACCACCATCGGGTTGTGAACCCGAGGGCATTGGGTGAACTTCCCGTATCGGTTGGTCGAAATAGCCATTGATACTCGCATGCTGTTCATTGCATGCTTGAAGCGAAGACGCGTCCTCTCAGAACACTTCGGTTCTTCAAGAATTTGTCTTGCTTCGCCATCTCGATGCCAATACCTGGCCTCTCGATGACAGATGTCACTCACCTTAAGTGGATGACAGACATTATGATTGCACATGTCATAGTCGACCGTACTGACAATACTCGACGACTGTATGCCATTATAACATATGACATGACATGACATGACATGTATGACATGTATGACACATACATCCGGGTTTTTTCGACCTACATAACTTACGCAGAGTTTCGGCTTTGAGATGGGTTCCGCATATATGCGCATTATGGTTGCAGCACCCGCATAATTACGGGTGTATGTTGCTGGTGTAAAACTCCTGCATAAAAGGTACTTGCAGCAAATCTGCGGGGAATATGCACCCCCCGCATATATGCGCATTATGACTCAAGGTCCCGTAAGTATGCAGCATACTACATACCTTGTAAGTATGCTGCATATTTGCGGAGCCGACATACCTGCGGGATTTAACATATTCCGAATGTATGCCGCAGATTCCGCACAAATGCGCGTAATAGGCATCGCACATATTTATGCAATACACGTGATGCGTTGTGATGTGCTTTCGTTATGCAAGGGTTAGGACAGTAGAACTCAACCGAAAATGCAATCCGGCCGAGTGCTGCTGTCCAGATGCGTGGCACCAGCAATCGTGAACATACACTTCAAACGATGAAAGTCAAAGCAGACGGAAAGACAAATAATATGTGAAATTAATATTGCAAATACAAAGTTACGAAATCAAAGTTCCTTGTCTACACACTGTCAACGTCTGAATCAATATTACAAATACAAGTCTAAGCTAGGCTCTAAGCTATGCCAGACTAAATCAACGCTATATATCTAGAAACAACGCCATTCGCGTTCCATTGTCTTCCCAACATAAATGGTAATTGTAGGCTATACCTGAAACACACACAGGTAAACGCCCGGTCAGTGCACGAACGTATGGGTGCCCTCATGATGATGCGTGACGCATTTTTCATGCGCTTACCGGTTCCAAAAAAACCAGGGTATGCAAACTGCACATATATTTGAAATCCCGTCCAAGGGTTCAAGGGGAAAAAAGGTGGTGCCTAAAATGTATGAATTACCTTGCAGCAGACTGCAGCCGTACATACAGCTTTCCAGCAGATTCCAGCAAAGCCAACCTGTAAAATACACGGGTCGTGTGAGTGTGTGTGCCAATGTAAAAAACAGCACGAGCAAAACAATATGAAAAGCGGAAGAAGACTGGCGGGTGAGAAAACCCGCTGCAGTGCACGCATATTGTTCACCCGCCCGTCAGTCTGCTTTAAAGAATTCCCAGAGTTCCTGAAATTCGTATCGCGAGTCAACAGTAAATGTCACAGTCTGAGTATCCGAGTATGAGTATTGTATCGTCTACGTGGACAACATTCGATTGGAATAACGTCAAACGTGTTCGTGTTCCTATGTACAGATCGCGTCACGCGTCGTTTATGATTTATAATTCTGGACATTTTATATCAGAAATGATCGATGATACGCGTGATGTCATACCGCGCCGCGCGGCGCGGCGAGCAGATTTTGACGGGCGGCGCCCCAGCTCAGCTCAAGCGAAGTACAGTACTGGCCAGAACTGGCGAGTGGGCGCTTTTAGGCCCTAAAAGCGCCCACCGTTGGGCAAGAAACCAGGAAAAAATAGCAAGGTACACGCACAATTAAATTGTACTCCCTTAGGCCATTCATACCGCATTATCTATTTATGGTGCGCAATTTCACGCCGATATTTAGGATTTTAGGCCTTAAACCCCCAAAACCCCGACTGCATACTTAAGGCGAGACTTACTCCTCGGTTCAGTCGCCTGTCAGTGGCTGTTGATCGCGTTGCCTACCCACGAATAGGTCTGCTGGAGGTCCGCTTTATCTCTTTGGATCTATGACAATACTCTGGATGGCATTACCATCCAGATACTAAGTAACTTGAGCAAATGCTCATAATAGTAATCTTGATGGGAACGGAGATATATATATGATAATGTAACTTATATACATCACGGTCCCCGTGCGAACGAACGAAGCTGGACAGCGGAGGTCCCGGAGGTCACAACAAACTAAGATGAGATAATAAAATACTTAGGTTGTTTTATTATCGCAGAGCGAAACGAACACACGGACAGGCAAGATGCAAGTGACATTACAGGGCGAGGGGTGACACAGGAAGAGACAGTCACCCCCAATTTATGGGGGGGCAAAAGTCTGTCTCCCCGTGACACCACCTCACCCCGAAGGCGTGAGGTGCCACGACGCAAGCTGGCCAAGGCGGTCCTAACATCCTACGGCTGGCCATAAAGGCAAACCCCTAACAAAGCAAGCGTCATGCGAGACCCAAAGGGGCCTTTTTCAACCCAGCTAGCACGGCTACGCCAACGCTGGTCTCAAGATGCATGCTCTATGGGGCTTACGCCCATGCACGTGCTGCGGGGATGTCTACTCCCGCAGGCCTACAAAGGCTACTAGGCTCCAGCGTGCGAGGGTGGATGGCGGCGGAATCCTCGATCGTGGATGGAGTCGAGCGCCGCTGGGATGTCGTCAACCAATGCCCACGCGGTGCAGCGCCATGATGCATGGCACCACCAGAGCGAGTGCGGGGACGAGGACACCCAGAGGGGGGCGAAGGTGGAAAATGCGGCGTGTTCCTACTAAGCTGCACACGAGTGCGAAAGCAGAGAGGAGAATCGGTGGGATGGGTTTCGTAGCACCGCCACACGCCACCACGCAGGCAGTGGCCAAGGGGCACGCAGGGTGGAGGGGAGAGTGGAGGCCGCTGCGGACGCAACTCGGTGTGGTCAGAGTTCTCGTCATTGGCGAAGGCGATGGACTCGCGATGTTGGTGTCAGGGTTATGACCGATGACACATGTGTCATACATGTCATACATGTCATACGTGTCATACCTGCCATACATGTCATACCATGTCATGTCATGTCGAGTCATGTCATATATTATAATGACAGACAGTCGTCAGACAGTCGTCAGTACGGTCGACTATGACTGTACATGTCATCGAGATGATAAGTCACATCATCTGTCATTTATTCAAGGAAAGACTTGAATGACACCTGTCATCGAGAGTTCGTACGCCGAACTCGAAGATGGCGAAGCAAGATACAATCTTGAAATACCAAACAAGAAATCATCTTCGCTTCTAGCATGTGCGGAACAAGCATGCGCAGTATTATAGGGCGAACGCATCATTCGTTCTGACGGTACTGGTCGTTCAACCAATGTCTCGGGTTCACAACCCAATGGCGGTACCATCTATGCGATGGGAGACATTCGGTATAGATGAGCTAGCGTTGTGCTAGAGCAGCATCTTCTCACAGAAGCCTGCACTCATCCCCGCTAATTACTTACGCGTGTGTTACCGTCCCATAACACAGCGCTTTATATTGATATACTAACTAAGGGCTCGCTTATCAGCCCTACTAATAGATGGTATTCTCAACTCGTCGAGGCACGAGAAACGAGAAGTCAAGTGAGTGCCGCGTTAGATATCGTATATATTGTATTTGTGTGTGCAGGTTCGCGCATACAAGCGACAGCGCTCGCAATCATTTTGAATATCTGCAAAGCGAATAATAACATACGCTCGAATATCGACAGCACACGGATTGCGCGAGGATTTATCATCGCGAACATATTCGCAGCTGATAGCATTCGCAGAGAAATCGTTTTAATACTATAAACGACAAGGTGTGCGCACAGTGTACGGATCGCATACATATGATGTCAAAATTCGCAGGGTTGGTACGATATGCGAGATGCAGATGCGCGAACAAAAATGATCGTCAGTACTTATGATAACATCAACTGTGACTGGACGCACGAAATTTCGTTAAACAGCGCGTTCGCATTCATTCGTGCGACAATACACCGGCGATAATGATATACTTTGCAAAATAATTGGCGACATCGATTTTCGCTAATGATCCGCACGAACCGTCCACAATAACACGCACGTACGATGATTTTTAGCTCGTCAGCACGATGTGCACCTGTCATGATTTCATCGGATGCAATGGACGCACGATTTTAGGGCGCATGATTCCTGACGCATCTACATGCAGCGAGACATACACATGTCTACAATGTCCGCCGTCCGTACGTACGCCATGTTACGCGCGTCAATATCCTCTGCAAAACACTTGTATACTCGCAGGGATACTTCGGATGGACGCATGATGGACACATGATCACCATACTGCAGCATTTCACAATATATCCTGATGACTGCAGAGATATTTCAAACCGTCAGAATTTGTATGCTTATTGCAATATAGTGTGCAAGATATGTGTATACTGAGGTTGCAATGATTGCAACACACACACACACACAAACACATGCACTAATACTCCACTTGCAGCATTCACCATCATGCAGCACATGAGTACATGCAGCATTTACTAACATGCAGCACATGAGTATATGCATCATCACACCATATATACATTCTATACTGAGTGACTGCAATATTGTAAATTGTGCATGCATCACCAAAACAGCTTGATCACGATATCAGTTGTAGTATATATGTATACCAGTTTGATCACGTTAACAACTGGAACATTAGCATCATCCTGCAATATACTGAACATTGCACAAGCATATTGCAGTGCATGCTAAATTATATTAGAACTCGTGTTAGCATAAGGTGCCTGAAAGTAATCTTAACATCATAATTAGCTCGTCATGTCCCGGTGGAGCCGAGATGCTCTTCGGATCACATGTACGTTCTATGGTGGATTACTGGATGGAATACTCACCAGAGCTACATGTAAAATGAACCAGCAACTCATTATTGTGAATGAGATTATAACAGGATTACAATAACCCCTAACTTGATATATATCATGCTAGATTCATTCAGCACATGGTATGCTGATCCATATCCTGCATGAAAACTATCTGGGAATATTGTAATACCAGAAGTTATCTTCCTGTAAGTGTGTAAAATGAACACACACACACTGGCAAAAGTACTAATCAACAAGTACTACACATTGCACACACACTCACATTTACTGTATATGATGACATTCACTGACTCAGAGTGAATTGATCAATTATAATGTCCATTATATACATGATAATATGGATACCATTCCACAAACACATGTGCGTGTGGAATGTCAGTGATGGCAATAGATATGGGAGCAGGATAAACCAACATGCCGTAGGGCTGGATGGAGATATCTCCAGACCCGAAGGCAAAATACTGTGCTCATTATAACAGCTGGTAACTGTTGAGCACAGTCCATCCACTCTCACATATCGTTGGAGTAAGAACAACCACTATACCGCATTCTGACAAATGACTCAGTATTGATCAGCACAAAAGCATGTACCTAATCAGATCAGTACATACATATATTGAGCTGACATAGGTTGTTATGGACACACACACACACACATATACATGTGTTGTGCTAAACTGCTTTGATCATTATCAAGCAGTGTCCAGATATGTTTGGAATTCATAGATATCATTTTGATATATCTTAGTGCACAGTCATATGCTCAAACATATCATAGGTTGACAGGTTATCACTAAAGTGGATAATCCGCTTATAGTTGGTACACCTAATATATCAGCAGGAAGTGCATTAACTTCCATGGGTTTCAAATCAGTAAAACCCATAATTATGATCAACCACAGATGTTGACATACAGAGATATTCACTTATATGCCATGAAAATTGTCATGTGCAAAAGTGAAGTAAATTGCAGTACTTCTGTACCTTGCAGCTTACACACACACGGAGAGATATTACTATGAAAAACAATAAATACCCGAAAAATGGGCAAAATGGATAAAATTCGTTTGCGATAGATTTCAAACTTGAAATTTCGACCCTATTTTATTTGATATTATGATTTTATACCTATTAAGGTATCAGAAAATCATAATGACCATGGTCATATCTCGTGTAACACCCTAGATATTAGGTGTGGAATATATAGGGGTATACATATTGGCTGTAACACCATGCGTAAAAATGCTCCACGCATGATTTCAAAATAAAAAAAATCGGGTTGATTTTTTTTGCTGATCTGATTATTCAGCTATCAACAAATATTCCCTGATTTATGCAGCACATGTAACACCCTGTAACACCCCTGAAATTAAATGTGTGTGTCAGGGGTGTAAAATACCTCCTGCAAACCACGTACCATACAGTATGCAATCAAATGCAGTTTTGCTTAAATATGTTTGCAAAATATTTATACTGCTTTAATTTTACCTATTTTAGGGTTACTGATACCAAGTAACACCCTAAACACACTGTGGGGGATATGGGCCACTGTAACGTAACATGCCCTAAATGCCACCTAAATATTGGATACACTTCGTGTTTGGCATATATATATATATCATGCTGTAATCAGCACAGACATTATAATATTTTGGGCAACAACCCAAAAACTGTTGGGCAACAACCCAAGAACTGTTGGGCAACAACCCTAAAACTGTATCAGCTGCTTCCTATAAGGACTGCATGCTATATCATAAGGTATATAGGCAACTGGCCTGCCTATGTGTTCACACTTCCTCAAGGGGGGGAGAAGGTGGATAGGATCACACACATATCCATTTTATATTCCGATCTGGTGATTTCTGATGGATTGCTTTTGATAAAATCACTGCATCCACAAGTAACGTTGAAATTTGTACAACGTTAAACCCACCATCACTAATAAAGTGTAAACTCGGATGGGAAACTACATCCCAATGATTGTAAGTTGACTATTGCTCAGCATTTGCATCCTCGAGTAAGTTCGGAATGCTGAACTATATACATAACATATACCTGATACCATGCTTAATTGCATATCCTGGATCAGAAGATGATAGTTATATAATGTATATATATATCCCACCTGATACACTTTGGCACTATAGCCGTACATAAGAGTGGGAAGGACAAGTGCATCGCTGTAAGACTGGTTGATATAGTCCCAGTGCTGAAGGCAGAATGTGGCACCCGAATAACAGCTGATAACTGTTGGGAGACCACCATGCAAGACCTTCCAAGCGTAACTCCTTTGTCCTAAGATGCAAGTGAATTGTTCATAATATGTTGACATCACATAAAAGCATTCTGATAAAAACCCTATATATCCATGTGAGTTGTCATTACTACAAATGGCATGGGTTTCGAATCGTCGAAATGAGTATAACTCCGATGAATTCATTAGTACAGAATAGCTGTTGAGATTGTTCCTCCGGCTGGATTGCAATCATTTACAATCCCTGTACATTCCGGTGACAAAATATTGCACTGGACTGATCACCACATTTGGTATAATCTGTGATATATAAGTCACCAGAGAAAGCATTGCAATCAGCACAATGCTGTCTAGACTCACAAAGATGAGTAACAGATATTCTCAGATGTAATAAATGGAGGCACAATGTGACCTGCGCTGAGATCGCGTATGCATGGACACAATATGACTCGTGCCAATGACATGGACACAATTCATACAACCTTCGGTACAAGCGGACAAGGTTGACTGCCACGACATCACATCTAAAATCAATAAATCACTCAGAGAGAAGGTGTGACATTAGTACAACACCATTATACATATAGTCATGAGGATTTTAAAGAAGACACAGTCTCTCCGATATTGACAAACATGGTACATATATTACCATGCTCTCTAATCACATATCTGATATCCCACAGCATACGATGTTGGTAATAGCAAACCACTTCGCCGCTGGAGGGTAGTGTTGTATATATACAGCACATGCTTGGGCACTATATGACCCACGCTGATGACGTGGATTCGGGCTGCATCCCAATAACTGCAATGCACCTTCGGTGCAATGGGCTGCAACCCGAGAACTGCTATCCAGCTTCATAGAAAGCTTCCACGTCATCACATAGATGTCGGACCTCTGTTGTATTTAAATGGCGCTTGACAACCGCCTAGCAATACACTTCCTTGAGGGGGGAAGATGATAAGCTAAAAATACAACTAAAACCCAAATAAATAATAAAGACAAATAATAAAATAAAGTAAGTTGCATCATTGTTTTTGTTTTGGTAAGCCTGACTATATACAGTCAAACCATGCAGAACTCCATGAAGTTGACACATTTATGTATCAAACATTTCTAAGGCCATCAGCCATGACATACATATGAGCTTGATTTTGAAGACCTAGACATTGTATACCTCTAATCTAGCATGTATCCAGACTAGAATTGTATATTGACTCGGTGCAAGCACCATAGCCTCTGCCACCGATGATCATTGAAAAGGGCAACCATTCTTGATATTCATCTGATTGGATCATTAAAGGTGTCAAGATTACTCAATGCAATATGCAGGCTACGGCCTGAGTACAACACCTAGAAAGGTCAAAGCCACTGAGCTGACCAATGCAGCATAAATGCTAGCTGCCTTTGAAGGCTACATAATAAGCCTATTGCCCTTATGTCTTGAAATGTATCCGTGTATTGGCATCTCTTTGAGGTAATCATACCTGCTGAATGAGCCATACCAACCATCTTGTCTTCATGGATCATTACATATCTGATCATACCGCCATTGAACAAAGCCTATGCAGTGAGATTATTATATCACAAGGCATTTCAGTGGTACGCATCAAACAATTGCGTTGCAGCAAAGATCATCAGCTCTTCATCATACCTAAAGGTTGAGTTGTTGTCAAAAGTATTGATTCATCAGACACCATATCTCAAAGGTCTATTCATCATGGAGGACAGAATCTGTGCAATCATGGCTATTCAGCCTCCAACATAGCTAACATAGCTATACAATCTATGACCCAACCGTTGTTAAGCAGCCTCCACGCCACATGGCTAAAAGATGACAAGCAATCTCTTCGGTCATTCTTGGGCATAGAGTAATCAAGCACAGCCAATTCAGGATGTTTATCCCGAAATTCTCCAAGAGTTATTCATGTTTTCCATGTGTCATATGAAAACGAACAGCCAATATACCGCCCTATGATGGGAGTCATCTCCTTCAACGAGGGGAAGTGGTTATGTTGTAAAGTTGACCAATCTGATCATCACAAAAGCATCAGATTTGAGAAAATCGATTGAAACTTGTATTGAAATAAATTCCTTACAATAAGGTATTGCACCTAAGGGAATAAAGGTGCATCGTCTGAAATAGGAAAAGAGTTTTACATTGACTCTAGTTAGTTCCTGAATTCAGAATCGCATAAAAAATATGTTCTATCCTGTGCATATAGAAAGTACATTAGATTCAGATTCTGAGCATACAAATGGACTTAAATGCACTCGGGTTTGTACTGAGTTGCAATTGTCCAAAGTTTTATTCTGACATCACTATTTATTTGTGGAATAGCATACAATGGTATAAACCATCCACATATAGATTGAAATCATACTTGTGGTTTCATATCATTTTGGCACATAAGACAAGCATGCTTCATTGAGGAATAAAGACTCTTTGAAAGCTCATTCTAGAATGTTTAGAAATTTGTTGCCTCGTCCATTAGGCCACGAAGTCTTGGAAAAGCCATGTTGGGACACGAACCCGCAATCTACATACGGTTTCCAAGTGCAGTTCATCCTCATTCTGGAAAGTGACAGAACCTTTATAGTCATCAACAAGTCACAATTCTATCGGATTGAAATGACACATTCATCATTCATACTTCTTTATCATAACAAGTCTCTGAATAGTGTTTGTCCAAAAATAAAATGGGCACCATTGAGATAAGTGATCATGTACTGAAGCAGATACATATTTCACCAGGCAATGCCATGTCCTAGTCATAATGAAATGACATACCAGCCATTCGTCAAGTACGAAAATGCAGCTTGTACTAAGTTGTTGTCATAACAGACACTTCTTGATTGACTCTCCATTAGCTTCGATACCAAAGTTAACTTCGGTACCATCACTGATTCCGTTGTTCATTATGACAATCATTATCTAAAAACATTGTCCAAGTTAGACACGCCATTGTCTAAGTTGGGCACACTATAGTGACCCTGAACTGACAATGTATGTGGGCTGCAACCCAAAAACTGCATATTGAATCATAGTGTATTGACATCATTTGGCATTTGCCACATTCAAAAACGTCTGGCATATTGCCGGTATGACATAGAGAGAATCGGTGTTCATATCGACATTGTTACTTCGAAAGCATTCGATGAGTAATCTCAGTCTGATTTTCTATCAAAACATTTTTACATAACATAATGATTGAATAGCATTCTCCATCACCATCTGATTGGTTTGATACACCTCTTTTTAAAAAGGGGAAGGAAGGAGTATAGATTCATTCATTCTTCATACAGCTGCTTGCCACATATTGATTTAGATACATCATTGTGATTTTGCTTGGAAAATTAAAAATCTTATCAAAAGTTCCAGCATCTGTATATAGCAGCCATAAAGTTGATGACACGGTACATCATGCCGATTGAAGCATCAAATGAAGTCTTATTTGACTTATTACTGACACATGAAGTTCCTTATGAAGAAATCATAGATGCATATTTCTCCGGCTCTATCATATTATATGAAGGGCACTGACATAGGAGAACGATGGTTTTTCAAATGTGAATAGGCTATATTGTAAGCTTACGACCATAACTTTGACGTCAACAACCTAAGATGCTGATTGTCGAAATTCAAGAGTTGAAGGATTCGTTGAATCAACCTTGGTAATATGTGTTTTGATTGATGAATTGTTGATCCATGGTTTCTCCCCAAATCTAGAGAAGCTGGCACACAAGTTGTCGCCAATGTCTTAAGGAAAGCATCGATCTGAGCAAAGGGTTGCCAGTAGTGCCAACAGGCATCGAATTCCATAATAGCAAAGCCGAGTGAGTAAATCCGCCACTCTAGCTATTTGCCCGTCATTCCTTCCAGGTTCATGACAAGAGACGATTCATCAAAGTCATACACCAATATATATAAGTCACATGCATGGTTGCACAATTTGTATCCGAATGCAACCCCATCGAGGTTAAGCATCTAGACAGCAACTCTGGCCAACAAAAAGCCTTCCTGTCTTCGGATATCTTGAGCATTCTCATTTCCAGCTCCACCATGATCAAGGAAGCATCATGCCTGTGCCTCGCTGGGAAGCTGATCCTCAAAGCCGCACACTAGAGGCGAGCCTTATGAGACAGTGACCTTTAGCTTGTGGGGCGTCAACCCCTTATCAAATCCTGAACACTTGTTAACACCTGGATAAATTTATCATGATGCAACTTAAGTGGGATTATAAGTTCCACATAATCATATTGTCTACGTATGTTGAAGGCATAACTGCCGCATATGGTCACAATAGGTCGCAGCTTCTATAACAATGTAGTGGCTTCTGAGTCAAAAGCTGATAGCCGATGACTTTTGCCAATAATTGCCGACCAAATAATAATCAGGCCGTGGAAACATGTACCTAAAGGGTTTTCGTCGATTGGTCGTTTATATATCAGGGTTGCATCCCAAGAACTGCAGGGCTGCATCCCAAAAACTGCAGGGCTGCATCCCGAGAACTGCAGGGTTACATCCCTAACATTTTTACCCTGCATTAAATTGATATGGCAAGAGCGGCAATTGATCCTTCCTTGCTGAGGTGTAGTGAGCCTTGTATAAATCATACCCTTACTCAGATACGCATATGCGGGTACCAATATCTGTGAAAAACTGTTAATGCTACCTTTGCCAAGACCGTGGTTAGTCATCGGATTCTGTGGCCAGTCATCCGAAGCTACCGGAGACATCGACTGAGGTAGACGGAGTTGTGATCCTAAGTTATGTCTGGCAAACATAACTAAAATAAATTTCACATTAGTACGTGGCGAATCCATTCTCACTCATCGCGACAGATGTTCGTCAAAGCGTGCGTACTTGACAAAAACATTGAGGAGTTGAGCAGACCGGTTGAGGATTATAAGTCCAATTCCGTTAAGCAGGGCCACTCCGTTTGCATTAAAACAAGCCCCAAAATCGGGCTCCCCATGACCGCCTGTGAACCTCCAAAGTAGCTTCTGGAGGGGAGGAAGGGTTGGGTGCACAATATATAACAACTGTGGAAACGAACAACAAACGATCAGTTGTATATGTAAGGCCGAGAATCGTGCGATTATAAATCGTTAAATCGTGGGATCATCGTTCGCTAAAGCGACGACGGCTAGCGCAAATAATCCGTAACGTAAACCTCGGATACTTTGAATCGTCACTCTGACGCACGATACGTGTGGATCAATCAGTAATCCAGCGTCAATCTGTATCACGAAACGCAATTCATTGAACCTTGAATCGTCACTCTGCAATACGATACGCAATTCAAAGGGGGCTACATCCTAAGAACTGTAAGGCTAATGCCTAAGGTGAGGGACTAAAGTGGACTCAGTTCCCCCCAATAACCTAAAAACACCATGAGGGACGCCTCAAATCGGTGTAAGAAGACTGGTACCAGCAAGAAGCGACAACAACAAAGACATCAAAGACATATACAAAGGTATGCCCGTTGTGAGGTCACAACTCTTTTAAGAGGGGAGATCTGTCAGGGTTATGACCGATGACACATGTGTCATACATGTCATATGTCATACGTGTCATACCTGTCAGACATGTCATACCATGTCATGTCATGTCGAGTCATGTCATATATTATAATGACAGACAGTCGTCAGTACGGTCGACTATGACTGTACATGTCATCGAGATGATAAGTCACATCATCTGTCATTTATTCAAGGAAAGACTTGAATGATACCTGTCATCGAGAGTTCGTACGTCGAACTCGAAGATGGCGAAGCAAGATACAATCTTGAAGTACCAAACAAGAAATCATCTTCGCTTCTAGCATGTGCGGAACAAGCATGCGCAGTATATAGGGCGAACGCATCATTCGTTCTGCCGGTACTGGTCGTTCAACCAATGTCTCGGGTTCACAACCCAATGGCGGTACCATCTATGCGATGGGAGACATTCGGTATAGATGAGCTAGCGTTGTGCTAGAGCAGTATCTTCTCACAGAAGCCTGCACTCATCCCCGCTAATTACTTACGCGTGTGTTACCGTCCCATAACACAGCGCTTTATATTGATATACTAAGGGCTCGCTTATCAGCCCTAATAGTTGGTGTCTGGCGCATAAGCACCACCAGACACCACCAAACCATAGCCAGGGGTAAGATGATGTCGACGTAGTCGGAGATATGCCACCACTGAACGCATAGCGGCCATACGCGCATGCAGACGTGCGGTGGACATGGGTGCAGACCGCAGGCTGCAGAATTCTGCGAGTGAAAGATAGGGTTTCAAGGCGAAACTCCAACTTTTCGTAAAATTGACAATTTCAAGTGATGAAAAGGTCAAAGTGGGGTAGAGTTTGACGCTGAAAACGGCGGTCGCGTCAGAAACGTCGTGCGGTAAGCCAATTTTGCTGCAGTTGAGGTGCTGCTGGCCAGAGTGTAAAGTAAGATTACGTGATACGTTGTTCGCGACACTGAACACGTGTCGAAAAAAAATGAAGAAGCGAATGCCGCTCAAAGCCCGCCGTAGAAGTCAAGCATGTGGTGAATCCTACTCGAACAAGATGTGGCTTGACGCGCTCAAGGTCGTCGTCAAAGCAAAACGTCGCTGATGTCGCGATGTCGTCGTTGGACGTGCAGATGCCGCACGCGAAGTCCGGGAACTGGTTCCGTTCCGGGGAGACGACCGGTGCCTCTGGAGACACGCGGAGTCAGATGCGTCGGTGAGCAATGCGCTCAGCCGGGTGTGAGTAGCTTGTTCCGCTACGATAACCGCTGGTTCCGCGGGATCAAAGTAAGATGAAATCTGAAACCACCACTGAACAGTGGTGAGGCCATAACCTGATGGGAACGGAGATATATATATGATAATGTAACTTATATATATCACGGTCCCCGAACGAACGAAGCTGGACAGCGGAGATCCCGGAGGTCACAACAAACTAAGATGAGATAATAAAATACTTAGGTTGTTTTATTATCGCAGAGCGAAACGAACACACGGACAGGCAAGATGCAAGTGACACCACATGGCGAGGGATGACACAGAAGAGACAGTCACCCCCAATTTATGGGGGGGGCAAAAGTCTGTCTCCCCGTGATATCAAAGTGATATCTTCAGATTCCAAGTAAATTAGAACAAAGCTTGATAAATGAATCAGAGCAGTGTCTATGATAACCTCTATCAGCTGTCAATGTGATTACTGATCTGAGAGAGTTACATGCATTTGAACTGATCAGTACTGTATCAATTGTCAGAATGTAATGTAGAAATTGGTGTTGCTCCAGCGATAGTAAAGGTATGGACAGTGTTCAGCAGTTACCAACTGCATTATGAACACTGTATACAGCCTTCGGGTCTGGAGATATTCTCCATCCAGCCCTACAGCATGTGGTTTTATCCGGTTTACCATAACTATCGCCATCAATGACATCCAACACGCACATGTGTTTGTTGGATGCTATCTACATTATCATACACATGGTTGATATTATAGTTGATCATCTCACTTACTGAATCAGTGAATGTCAATATAGTGTCAGTGATTGTGCATTATGCAGGTACTTGCTGATTTAGTACACTTAAGCAAATTGATAGTGATTTACCATACAGGATAATCTGTATACCCCTGGACAGCATGTGGCTAATATGATGCATATCAATTTGGTTAGTAAGTTGTAATCCTGCATATCTCATCATGATGAATGACGAGTTGATTGATATATTTCACAAATGGCTCCGGTGAGTATTCCATCTT